>VDFB02118352.1:0-15232 GCA_007258455.2 Sequoia sempervirens | reverse complement strand
AAGGGTATCCAAAAATATAGAAATCACTTTCTAGGCTTTGCAGTAGGACTAATTTTCCCCAGGTGGTGACTTGGTCCTACCAGGGAAATTTTATTGGATGTCAAAAATTAAAGTGCACTTAATGATGTTTAACGAGATTATTCTTCGAAACACACTTAAGTAGGGTTGGAAAGTGCATTAAGGGGCCATTTAAACATAAGAAAGGATCAAATAAGTGATGACAAGCCTAGAAAAGTGTGAAATTTTGTTACAACTCTTTACAACACTTTGAAATAAGACTTGGTAAGTGATAAAAAGGAGTTATTTAAGTGAATTATAATGAAAATGTCCTAGAAAAGTGTGAAAGTGGGTTACAACACTTCACAACACTTTTACAAGACATCATAAAATTCTTATTGATTCTCAAGGACCCAAGACCTAATGTGAATTTTTTGGCCACATTACAACATTAAATCAAGCCACAATCATTAGGAGGGCCTAAACATGAGAAAAAGTAGAAGGGTTACTTTTTTCTTGTCCAAAAAAACATACCATGAAACATATCTTGTTATGTGTTGTGTGAAACAACATCTCTACCTCCCCTTTCTCTCCTTAGGATGCCATGTGCACCTCTTGCATAGCACACACCATCCTAAGGGGGGGTTACCATTTTGTTCTATTTTTTAATTTGGTGAATTCTTTCGAAAAGGATTCCTTGGTGTAATTTTTTTTACAATGAATTCCTTCATGAAAGAATCCCTTATTGAAATCTCTCATTTTCCAAAATGTTGCATTCTCTCAATACTCATGGATGATATTTTCTTCCGAAAAGAATCTCATATGTGAAAGGATCTGAAAAATGGCCTTTGAAAAAGTACTTTTTTTCTAAAATTAAAGAGTCTGAAAACTTCCCTTTGAGGAGCACTCTTTCCAACGGATTCCTTGACAAAAGGATCGGAAAAAGGATTCCTTGATGACAGAATAAATTACGAAAAATATTGTGTCTTTCAACTAGAGTGTTCCTTTGAATGGACCCCTTGGTGTCTTGAAGGGTTCCTGAGCAAAGGAACCCCCTTTGAAATCTTCTCTTTCAATTGAGTTCTTTAGTTTCTTGCAAAAAAAATAAGTGTCTTTTATCTGATATTTATCGCCACTGTGTCTTGGTTTCAGACATTGTATATCCTTGTGTCTAGCTTGGGGGCAACCCGACTAGACCCATCTTTTCTATGACTGTCTTGCAACAGAGTTTGCAATAGTTGTAGGATTATCTGATTAGACTGTACCTTATCATGTTAGCTTGTGTATCTTATGAATGTGTGTCTTATGATTTTTTCGTCTAACTTATTTTTTTTGCAGCCTAACATGTTTGTGGTGAGATTGCAGCTTGCTTTGTAGGACCAAGAACCTGTGGAGCCTCCTCTCTTTCATATCTTTGTAGGACCAAGAACCTGTGAAGCCTTTTCTCACATCCAGGTGTGCCAAATCGAAGATCTGCTTCCTTAATTCTATTGGTATATTCTCTTCAATCTCTTTTTACTTTATCTCACATTTGCACTAACATGTATGCTCGCTAAAGTGTGGGAAAAATGTAATGGCACAAATTTTCAACCTAGGTAAATTCCCCATTTATTCTACCTTTACTTTAGAAACTATAAGTTTGATGATGCAAATTCATCGTCATCAGCTTATTCCTTTTGTTTGTCCTTATCTTTTTGTGTTGATGGAGGAATTTTTATCGGGGATGTGTGTGTGTCCTGTGGATGTATGTGCATCGTGTAGATGTCTGCACATCATGCTAATGTCTTGATAGGATTCCTACTCATGGAATCTATAGAACTATTACGTCTTCAATTGGATATAAAGGTAACATCTTATGTCATCCCTTGATTGATGAAAATCAACCTTTTACCTCCATTTTGGTAATTCAAACTCATTCCTTCACTCTTCATGCAATTCTCTCATTCTCTCCATTCTTACAACTTCTTGATCATTTTTTCACTCTCTCACTCTCTCAATCTCACTCTTGCTCTCTTCTTGGTGATTCTCGCTCTCTACTTGGCTTCTACAACATTCTTGTTGCAACTCCACCATCTTTGCAGGTTGGCGAAGCTCCATTCTCAAACTATAAAACTATCAGTTGATTCGTAAGTAGGCCATTTATGTTTTATGTATATTTGTTAGACCTATGTCTGTACAAGATGTCAGTGCATCCCTAAGATGCTAGCTCATCGTGTCAGAGTTTGGTTCCTGCACTGCCATCCTTAGACAATGAGTTCTCTATTCTACAATTTGAAACTTCTATAGTCAACTCACTCAGTTCTAGATATACCTATTTTAGAAGAAGGGAAACAGTGTGTTGTTTGCCCTTCCTTTTCAACCTCTCTCTCAACCTGTCAAATAGCCTAAGATAGTTTAGGCTAGTTTGTTCCTTAGGGCTCTCCCGTAACTTGGAGCCCTCAGGGTGACGAATCCCCCTTCTCTACACTATAATAATTGAAATGAAATTTTTATAGCATTCCTATCAATATTAGCATAGGAAGTGCTTATGCACATATTTTATTCCTCGCAGTTACATCTTTAAATTAGAGAAATTCTTGAAATCTATAGATCAATCAAAGTATAAAGTATTTATATGGAGACAATACTTTATGTGATGCTCCTCATAATCTTCTATTATTAGAATTGTAATCACTAGGCTTAGAAAACAATTTATTAGAACTTAATTAAAGTTTTCAATGAAGGGGTATCTATTAAGAAAGGGTCCATATCATTAAATTAAGATTTATCTCAATTTTATAATTTTATAGTGATTAGTTGATTTTATCTATAAGGTCGTAATTTTATAGCTATCATTATATGGTCATTATATTAAATCATACCTTATTAATTTATTATAGGTTTACTAGGTCCTTTTAGTTAATGCGTCTTTCAAATAATCTTATAGGATATTTTGATTGGTCATTGTTGTGAATTTTTTAATGGATAGCCTCAGCTTGATGCACTTGGGGCCAAAAATTCACCTCACATTGTACTTTCATTGATGGGAATATTTTCAATAGTAGATGATGGGTTAAGTTATTTATTCCCTTTTATATAAAAGAAATAATTCCTCTAAATATTAATATTCAACTCAAAAAAAAAGTAAATTGTAAATAGGAACCTAAATACCTATGACATTATAATCTTAGAAATTTTCTCAAATGTATAACAAAATCGTTCTTTTGAACACCCTCATTTTTTCAACACAAGTCAATGTTGGAGACACCAAGATCTAAAAGCAACATCAAGATATCCTTCTACTAGTGAATAAATGAGCACAAAAGCATGACTATCATATAATATAAAGAGTGTGTTGATTTACAATAAATTTATTGCATATAAAGGAAAGGTAGAGGAGGTGGGAAAATGTTTCGAACACCTATCCGTTCTCTAAAAACATATTAACATTTCTCTATCAAATCACTAAAAAATTAAAACTTAATTCAATAATTGATAATTTCTCTTAAGAGAAAGATATAAAATTGCTTCATTATGTAATTCATTTAAAATAAATGAATATACCTTCATCCAATAATATTACAACTAACTTGTAATTACAACTAAGATATTCAAAATAATAATTTGATTAGATAAACTATTAAATGGATATTCTATTGTACAAAGTACATAGTACAAAGTACCATTCATATCGTGATGACGTGCTATACAAATTTATAAATTATCAATAATACATTTATCATGTGAAATACAAATAATGTATATGAGTAATCAAATCTTTGGTAGTCTTCAACTACAAGAGGGAGAGCATCACCTAAGTGTTTTACCTCCAACCAACGATATGTAGTCCCCTACACACCTTCCATCAGGAAATGGCCCAACCCTTCACAAGGGTAGTAGATAAAGGGAATCAATAAGTACAGGTCATCTAAGAACTAGTGTTGTGTCCAATTATAAATAATTTTTTATTTTTGACCTTTGCCATTGATTTCAAATGGGGAGAAATTGGAACTCAAAATGATATATCTTCTAAGGGGTGTATTGTAAACTTAATGAGGAGAAGACACAGATTTGTCTTAGTGTGTGGCCAACATTTTTTTGTTCTCCATCAATGAAAAAGGGGGAGATTTTTGAACAAAGGTTGTCATTGATGTTAAAGAATATATGATTAGAGGTGGCACTATCTTTTCAAGAGTTCATTGTGAACCAAATGGAGTTCTATCATACCTTTTTGTGTTGGGAATTGTATTGTCATATCGTTTTGAGTAGTAGAGATTTATATAAATATATATTACCAGCTATATTGATAAAAGGTTTAGGATTGTCTATAATATCATGCATGCATCTATTCATTATGATAGAAGTGATCTAGAAGGTTATACCAAAAAAATTTAGTTCAATGTTTCAGGGAAGAGATATTTCTCTAGCAATACAACTATGGTTAACATTTCTTTTAGAGGGTGAGTTTGGCTCTATAGTTTGAAAGGACAGTATGTCTACACATTTTCTATCATATTCCTAATTTTTTAGAGGATATGTTTAGCATGAAAAAATATTGAAGTAACAAAAGGTTCTTTGTTCCTGTCTATCAACCAATTGGTGTTTGAGACCTATACGATAATAGCTAGTAGTGGGTGGTATTCAAATATAGCATTTGGTGTTAAGATATGACCTAGTTAAGGTTCTTGTAGTAGTGCACATCATGTTCTTTTGGAAGAAACAAATTTTTTTTGGACCAACCTGTTACATGTTTCATGTAATTTGAATTTAGGTCCACCTTATGTCATCCTAGTTATTTATGGACCCCTGGCTGAAATGGAAGATTGCTAATGCAATGTCATGTATATATTTCTCAGTTGTGTGGATGCACAATGTGAAGAATAATTGAGAGAATGTGGTGAATATACAAGGAGACGATTGTGAAGCCAAATTTATTCAAGGAGAGTTGTATCTCAAAGAATGCACCATTATCAAAATATCATAAGGAGTGTAGAAGAGTGTTTGTAGCCAGTTCAGAAATGTATGAGATGTATTCAACTACAATTGAAGGTCCACAAGTTTTATCTATATAATCTAGTAGGACTAGTGTTCTACCTGTTGTATTGATCTATGTTGGAGATTGGTGTTTGTTGTGCCTTACACACATGCCCCATCCAAAATGGGGACCCCCTCTTTTCTCATTTTTCTTTAGGTTGCTTTCATCTTTTCTCCTTAAGAGAGAGGCCCTCAATGTTGGTGTGAAGAAGTCTTGTACCTAGTTAATTCCTTTACTAGGGACTTAGGGGACTTAATTCACATATTAAGTTTACTTAGGATAAAATATTCTTTTCTAGACAAGTCATAGTTGTCTTATCTAGACTTTACACTTTCCTAGGTAGTTATGAGTTAGTTGTCTCATGTGATAGGATTAAGACACTTGCCATGATCTTGTCTTATCCTATCTCTCATCCTTTCCTTTATAAGCAAGGAATCTCTAGCATATTTTACATTGTATTGTAGTATTGCATAGCATATTGATCATTGTATCATGTTGCAATTCTTGTTTGGTGGAATAGCATCTTCCATTGTTGCTTCTCTCTATTTCTTGTTGAGGTTATTTGGTGTTGCAAATTGAAGATCATGGGTTGCTCACTCCATCCACTCAAAATTTTATTCTGAAGCGGATCATCTCCCCAAAAGTTCATAAAGTTTATTCAATTGGGATATGAAAAGATTATTTTACAACAATTTGAATGGATGAATTATGGCCTTTGGGATTCCTTGCTCAAGTAATTTCAAGTTTGGTTGGTTATACCTCAGGATTTTCCAATCTCGTGGAATTCGCTTGCCCTTGAAATTTGCAAAGCTACTAGGTTTTCATGGATTTCATGCATTGCAGAAAAGCAAAGTTTTAAGACTTCACATAATTCTTCTTGGCTTGAAATCTCTAGACTTTGGTGCTTGTCAAGTTCTCTAAAAAGTGTCTCTAACAAGAAAAATTTGAAGTAAGCGACTAATTAATGTGACAATACTAGGTTATCAGTAGCATTAATGGTTGGTACGAGATTATAAAAACTATCAAATTCCTTATTTGTTCACTTGAAAAATTTATTTCAAGAGCATAAACAAGTTAGGGCATCTGTGGAAGTGAGATGGGATAGTAATTTGTATATTTTGGGTATGATTTTGAAGGATTATACGCAATTTAAGGATTATACGCAATTTAAGATGTGTTTCAAGTTCATTTATCCATTTCTTTGGATAAAGGTTAGTGAAATTGCTTTTGCACTTAGTTTAAACTAGAACTCCTTGCATTTTTGTTTATTTAAAGCCTCGTAATGTGTAGGATTTTTCTTTTAAGTGGTTCAGAGCATGCATGTCATGTTTTACATTGCATAATTAGGGAATACATTGATTAGGGTAAATTATTTCATGGTCTAAGGTCTTTTTTTTATGGATTTTGATGATTTGCGTGTTTCAATCTTAAGTATCATAAGTTGAAATGGAGTGTTCATGGGTATGGGATGATTTGCATCTTATACTAATGTTTTCATTTCCAATTTTTAGTATAAATGGCTTATCTTTAAGTGTATGTGCTCATTTTTTAATGATCTTAATGTATTAAAGTTGTCATTTCACTCACAATTGAATTCACAAGCTAGAATTTGGGCATCACTTTATGCCTATGCAATTTTGCATTTCCTATTTTAATTATAATGATGTTGCAAATGCTTATCAATTGGTGTGAACGCTTGTTTAAAATATTTTGAGTATTGAATAAATCAAAACCCTTCTGCATTCACCATAGAAATCATAAGGAAATGGTTTCGTTTTGTGTAGTATCACATCCAAGGATAGGCTAAAAAATCTAAAAATACATGATAATTCTCAAGGGAGTGTTTAGGGTTAACTAAAAATCAGAGCTCTAATGGTTTTGAAACCTTGAAATTTGCATACAAATGACTTCCCACTATCAAATATGCTAAGTGTTACTAGAATTTCACCCATGGCTCAATTAGGTAGAGTCCATTGACGAAAGAAGAAAGAAAATGGTACATTTGTTATTCCCCTTACATTGCATTCATGTATACAAATGAAATAACTTGAGAGATTACAGAAACAAAAATTATCGCATTTATACAGATGCATGAAACATAAGAAGATTTTGCAAATTTCTTCTGAAAAGTTATTTTATTAAATAGAAATATTCATTTAACTCACACAAGTCGTGAGTTTAACTGTTGCTTGATTATTCAATGCAAATCAAAATCAACAAATACATGAATAAGTAAATGAAAGAAGAAAAGAATGTGCATGTAGGGAGGGTAACTAGTCATTTCCTAAGAATAACTGGTTCTATTGAGTCTTCTTGTCTGGTAGTTGCTTGAGTTGTCCTAGCCTTCCTAGCTCCTTGGTACTCTTGTTTCTTGCAATAAATCAAAGCAATGTGTAAGAGCAACACTCTAAGCAATGACAGGTTACATACCATACATGATCATTTACCTATGCATGTATAAATTGGTCTTGATCTGCATTACATAAACATTTATATCCTGAGTATCCAAGAGAAAACATTGAAGCCATCAAAATAGCACATCAAAATTCACATATTTTTCTAACTTGTTTGCTTCATGTGTAGCTACAGGTGTAATCATGTCTTTGTTTTGTTCAGATCAAATGAGTGGGGTTAAATGTGGCTCCCACGAGGGTTGAGCTCAACTCATATAAAGTAATTTTAAATAAAATTACATTGCTCACTGATAATAAGAAGAATTTCAAATATTCATCAAGAGAGCAACACTGTCTCTGAGTATGATACATAATTTAAACCACTATGTCACAAAAATTAATGCATATTAAAGGCAGTGAGGTGTACACATTGGGGTTAGTATCATGCAACAAGTTGAATACATCATCACTTGAGGATCAAACTAGGTATTCAAGAAGTAGTTATCTAGCATATGCAATCATAGATTCAAAAGATAGTTTGATCTTATTTTCATAAACAAAACAATGAGTATTCACAAATGACAAGTGGCATGATAATGAAGAATAGTATGATCTTATAAAGATACAGTGATATAGTCATACACAGCCTACAATGTTCATGTGGCAATGCAAAAGACGGTCATAAAACTTATGGAGATGGCCTTTTTAATGGTGATAATAGAAATATAGAGGAGCCAAGAACTTACAAAATTCCTCCAATAAAGATAGAGCATAAAGCAGCATTATCATTGCAGAAAGGTGCAGAATTAAGTGTTTGTAAGAACAACTTTCTCACAAAAGGAGCAGAATTCCTAGTGAGGTGGAACAACCAATAGGAAACATAATAGTAAGGAGCAAGTACAATCATCATAGTATTGGCAGTGTAATCCATTTGAATGACATTGAGAGCATGTTCTTTAGTTTTGTGTAGTCATAATGATGGAAGGAAGTCCCTTGTTTATAAAGGACATCACAGTGGTTTGGAGCAATCTTCTAAACACAAGAACGATAGTCTTTATAAGTATATGGATAGTCTTATAAATGATTAACAGTTGTATGTTTATTACAGTCATAAGCAAAGGACTACCCAAGAAGACTATCAATATATCATGAAATGCAGAGACAATGTTGAAGGTAAAATAAATACATTATGAGCATGTAGAAAAGATATCTGATAATACATAAATAAAAGGGGGATTTTGGCAAGGAAAGGAGGATAGTCACTCACAACCTTAATGACAGTTTGAAGACCTCTCAGATGTCGTAATTGAACATGAATAGGCATGAGATACAAGGGAAAAAAAAGAAGTATATAATAGTTTAAAATCCAAAATCCATTGATCTAATGCCCTCACCAAGTTTGTTGCCCTTAATGATGTGCGCATTTCAAGGATAAACCACAAAAGGGAAAGAAGACTAAAATCATGAAACTCACAACCCAGAAGAAAATGCTTGTAAGGAAACCCCAGGTTGCCATTACACATCCATGACTTGGGTGGTATTTTTCTCTTTTAAAGTAAGAACGAAGCTCATATGGGTTTGCATATGGCATACATATAGGAAAAAATTGTATGAAAAGGATTCAGAAAGTAGATGAAAGTATGCTACGATCTTCATGAGTAAAGATATTCAGAGAAGTGACCCTATATGTGTATCCTACAAGTATTATCTACATGTGAAATAGTCATGAAAAACCCCAGCCGATCAAAAGGGCATCAAGCATATGGTGTGCACAATGATTCAGAGTCATGGTTATTTCAGATAAAAGTAAAATAAAACCATAATAGTCATGGCCAAAGATATTTTTGTGAATATTCAAAATAAAACTTCAAGAAATCTGCATTTTTTCCTTGTTGAAATCAAAAAAATCATCAAAAAGAAAAAAAAAAGCCACAGCTCTCATCAGTTTTGCTTAAATGAAGCTCAAATGGACCGTATTTTCTACAGAAATGCATAGCCATGACTAAAAAATGCCACAAACAAGACAAAGTAAAGGGCATAAGTATAAAATGTGTTCATTTTATGCAAAGAGGCTCGACTTTGAGCAAAGTTTTCTTTCAGGAAACAAAATGGAGCAACAAAGAATGGCTTACCCAGCAGGTGTCTCCTTTATTCTTCATTATTGTTGTTAAGAAAATGCCTTCACAAGAATTGAAGTATGGTCTTCATGGCAGCCAGATAAACAAGAGAGCATAGAAAGATCAAATGAGTGAAGAGAAATAATAGTTTTCCATGGCCTGTGAGGTATAAGCTAATGTAAAACTTATATTCAAAAGATTGCTTCAAAATGATGGCTTACCAGCATTTTTCTAGAAAAGAACTGTAGAAAATACAAATTAAATGTCTCTGTGGCTGCTAAAGCAATGTCTCCATAAAGCTTCAGCTAAAACCCTCATGGCTAGCAGCGCTATCTCCAAAAGCTTTGATATACAAAGTGAAAATCCATTTGCACTTTTCCTCATCACTTTGTTTTCTTAGGGTTTTTAACCCTAATATGGCCAATGGAGTTTTAGCTATTATTTGCCTAAGTTTTTTTTTTTTAAACTATAATTCATATTTGCTAGAAACCGTGGCCCCTTTATGCTGTGGCATTTTCAATGCCTTAGGAAATTTCATAGTTTTTCAAGAGTTAAAATTACATATGTTATGTATAAGTCTTAAGACTTTATAAAAAATTTCTTTGACCCTCTTTATGGTCGGTTTATGGCCTTTTGTATTTATTTTTGCATTCTTTAAGGAAATGTAAAATATTTACCTAAAGTGATGATCTATAAATCACTTAGGGTAAATATTATTTTAATGCAAAAATTAAATACTTAGGAGTTTTCAACGTATGATGATGAAAGGAGGTGAGGATATGTTTCAATTTATGATCTTACAAATATTTTGGAAGAAGTTGGAGTGCAAATAGGAGCACATGTTCACAAGATCAAATCATGGAGGAGAAATAGGAGCATTTATTTGCTTTTGAGGCAAAATTGGAGCTTTAGGAGGGAAATTTTAAGTGTCATCATGTTTGACAAAGTCAAATTGGACTTTTTCACCTATTTGGAGCCTTTTGGGATGAGATCCAATTGCTACTTTTTAGGCTTTTTGAAGGCTTATGGGAATAGATGCTTCTAGATCCTATTTTTGATGCAACTGTTTGGAGTTGTGATATTTAGTTACTTTTGCAACTCATTTGGCAGTTAGTTCTTACTTGTTGCTTTTTCTATATTGTGACTTTTGCAATCCTTGGGGAAGAAGAAAGAGTTTTGTAACTCATTTTGGACATGAAATAACAAAGAAAACTTTGGTTATCAATTTTTTTGGAGGTTTTTCCTTCTTTTTCCTTGCTTCATTGTGTCAATTCAAATAATTTGATAAGGTTTTTTGTGAAGTATTATTATTCCCTCATAGTTTTGTCTCATGTTCAGTACCTTTATGCAGGATTTAGTTTATGCAGGTCATAATCTATGTCAAATTTTGTGAATAATTTATAGTTGTGAAGTTTCCTTCCTTCTAGAAGTCTAAGCATCAAGACCTTATTATGAAATACTTATGCTAAAATGTACAAGAAAGAGTTGTGCAAGTTTATTTTCAATCATTTTAAACAAGTGTTTACAATCTAATATTTTTGTTCAAGTTCAGTTTGGTGTATCACCTTAGAAGGTAGTTTTCATTTTATGCAATCTTTCTCCCTTTTCCCCTCAAGAATCAGTAGTTTTAGGTGGTAACCAATAGGAAGTCGGCCTTCTCCAGAGGTTGACCTTTGTTTACAAGTAACCCACAGCTTTAAAGCTCTTCCCATGTTTTCTTTGGAAAGCTAAGTCATGCAGCTTATCCTGTTAAATCTTGTAGCTTAGCTAGGGTGCATTTCTAGGAGTTAACAATTTTGGCATGCCTAGTGGGACTATCGAATTAGACAGTTGAAAGAAGATATATGTTATTGTTGGTTTTGATATGCAGCTAGTGAGTTTCAGGCCTTTGAGAGGTTAACATCAACATATCATTTTGAAGACATTATAGTATTGAGGAATTGGTGTTTTTTCTCAATGTATCAGCCATAGGAGGCAGTTTGAACAACACCATGGCGGCTCCAGTCATATCTTTTGGTTTCAGCAGCCCAGCTATCTACAATTAAATAAGGTTTATTGTTTAGGCTTGCATATGTTTCATGTTTTACACATGCAATGTCTAGTTATTAGCTATACTGTGGATTTTCACTTCCATTTCAAGAAAATCCAACAAATTTGTCCTCTTATCAGCCATTTTATATAGAACAGCCTATTGTTTTTATATCAAGTGACTCTGTAATAGCATATTACTAGCATTTTCATCAAGTCTCCAACTCTCCCACTCCTGGTCAACCTTTATGTTAGCCATTATATAATCAAGATCAACCCCAGGAGGAGGTTTTCGATGCTAACCAACATGACTATTTACATAATCAGCCTCCAAAGCATCCTTACAAAACTATAATGGACCCGCTCCAACAGTTTGACCATGTGTTGTGGGCTTTGAACTAGAGGTTTGAACATATGCAAATTAATAATGTCAGTAAGGTGTTCTCATATAGGCATGGCATGTTGGTTGACATTAAGAAGCAGAAAAAGCTTATTTCACAGCAGCAAGAGTTGGGATGCCAGTTTGAAGAAGATTTTGAGAGTGAGATAGCAACCAAAGAGGAGAAAATGAAGTTCTTATTTGCTCAGGTACAAGGTAGTCAAGCTTACTCAGATTATCGAGCACAAAGGTATGAGACACAAGCATCCCTTTCCATTCCTAGTTTCAACTCACCTCCTCCTGTAATGTTGAATCATCTGGTGAAACCTATCAATGAGCCTTCTACCCTCAGCATTCCAAGTTGGAAAGTCCCATCTCAACCACCTTGTGAGGTTCCTTCACCTATCATACAAATGAAACCATGCTCTGGCATCTAGGAAATAAAAGAAGGGCAAATCTTTGATCAGCACAACTCACTCAACTTGGAGGAGACTAAAAATATTAATTTTCTGCATTTAGCTATGGAGGAATATAGAAAACAGCAGCAAATGATTGAACAATAGGAAGACATTGGAGAGTTGTTGATTGATGATAATCAGCAAGACAATGGGGCCTTAACTCAGGAAGGAAAGCCTAAAACTGAACCTAATATTATCCTCCAAGGTGAGAACTTTGATGTTTTTGAGCATACTATAAATGAGAAAGCTAATGTTGAGCTCTATGAAGAGTTGTGCACAAATATAATTGAACATTTTTGTTCAAAATTGGATGTTGAAGAATCAATCCCATCTGAAGAAGTTGAAAATCATGGTAAGCTAGAACAGCAGGTTCACAAGCTTGTTGAGGTGCTAAAACAACACAAGGAGCCTCATGGAAGTTATAACTGGTTGGAAGAGCTCCCATTTTGTTATACAGAGGAGCTTGAGACTACATCACCAGTTGAACTTTTTCCTTCCTTTGTTGAAGAAGAGAACAGTGATTTGGAGTGTGATTCTCTGAGTAATAATGAGAATTATAAGTAACTATCTTTCTGGTGTATAAAAGAACCAAACGTTGATGTATTGATTGGAAGCATGTTGGAGGAATCCATCTCACTATTCTCCATTGAAGGAATGAGTGTTCATTTGGAAAATCATGAGCATACTGAGGAGGTTTACATTTTTCCACCAGATCAGCCACAAGGATTAGACCTTTCCAGCTAGCAAGGTGATAAAATTGCAGTTCATGAGCAAGAGTTCAGCAAGGAAAGCTCAAGCTTTGTCCTTACCAAAGGTTGTCCTATCAAATACCTAGCCCAGATAGAGTCCAATACAACACCAATGATCAATCATGCACTCACACATGAAGCTACAGCTGAAGATAACTGGTAGATAAACAAGAGTATGTTCAACTCACTTATCCTTCCTTGAATAAAATTACGCGTGATCTATTTAAGGAGGGTAGTGAATCTCTTTATCTTTTTCAAGAAGTAGTGCATCATCTTGTTAAACATTTTTCTATGTCTCACTTTTACTCAGTTGTCCTTAAGCATACCAGTCACTGTATTTTGAGAAGAAAGGGAAGTTATTTTAGTTATCCTATAAATGGTTTTGTTTGATCAGTTTCTTACTAGTTAGTGTAGGGTATGTTTAGTTGCAATAGTTTCATTCCCTAAGTGTTCTTATAGCATAGTAGGTTATTTCATTTAAGCATTTTTCCATGTTTTCAATAAGTGTCTTGATATTCTAACTGGTCTCAAGTGAGTTACATCCATGTGCAAGTTTTTCTAAGCCTACCTTTGAGTTTGCAAAGTGACTCCATGCAAAATGGAAAAATCTAAGCTACAGGTTTATATGTTTAGAAGGCAAACACCTAGTTGATGTTGCCAAAAATGTTACCAGATTCTCGCCCATGGCTCAATCAGGTAGAGCCCATTGATGAAAGAAGAAAGAGAATGGTACATTTGTTATTCCCCTTACATTGCATTCATGTATACAAATGAAATAACTTGAGATATTACAGAAACAAAAATCATCGCATTTATACAAATGCATGAAACATAAGAAGATTTTGCAAATTTCTTCTGAAAAAGTTATTTTATTGAATAGAAATATTATTTAACTCACACAAGCCATGAGTTTAACTGTTGCTTGCTTATTCAATGCAAATCAAAATAAACATATACATGAATAACTGTGCATGTAGGGAGGGTAACTAGTCATTTCTTGAGAATGACTAGTTATGTCAAGTCTTCTTGTCTGGCAATTGCCTGAGTTGTCCTAGCCTTCCTAGCTCCTTGGTACTACTGTTTCCTACAATAAATAAAATCAATGTGTTAGAGCAACACTCTAAGCAATGATAGGTGGCATACCATACATGATCATTTACCTATGCATGTATAAATTGGTCTTGATCTGCATTACATAAACATTTATATCCTAAATATCCTAGAAAAAACATTAAAGCCATCGAAATAGCACATCAAAAGTCACATATTTTTCTAACTTCTTTGCTTCATGTGTAGCTACAGGTGTAATCATGTCTTTGTTTTGTTCAGATCAAATGAGTGGGGTTAAATGTGGCTCCCACAAGGGTTGAGCTCAGCTCATCTAAAGCAATTTTAAGTAAAATTACATTGCTCATTGACAATAAGAAGAATTTCTAAGATTCATCAAGAGATCTTGACACTATCTCTCAGTATGATACATAATTTAAATCATTATGTCACAAAAAGTAATGCATATTAAAGGCAGTGAGGTGTACACATTGGGGTTAGTATCATCCAACAAGTTGAATACATCATCAGTTGAGGATCAAACTAGGAATTCAAGAGGTAGTTATCTAGAATATGCAATCATAGATTCAAAAGATAGTTTGATCTTATTTTCATAAACAAAACAATGAGTATTCACAAATGACAAGTGGCATGATAATGAAGAACAGTATGATCTTATAAAGATACAGTGATATAGTCATACACAGCCTACAATGTTCTGTGGCAATGCAAAAGATGGTCATCAAACTTATGGAGATGGCCTTTTTAATGGTGATAATAGAAAAACAGAGGATCCAAGAACTTACAAGATTCCTCCAATAAAGATAGAGCATATGAAGCAGCATTATCATTGTAGAAAGGTGCAAAATTAAGTGTTTGTAAGAACAACTTTCTCACAAAAGGAACAACATTCCTAGTGAGGTGGAATAGCCAATAGGAAACATAATAGTAAGGAGCAAGTTCAATCATCATAGTATTGGTAGTGTAATCCATTTGAATGACATTGAGAGCATGTTCTTTAGTTTTGTGCAGTCATAATGATGGAAGGCA
>VDFB02118351.1:0-33816 GCA_007258455.2 Sequoia sempervirens | reverse complement strand
AAATAAATGACTACGTGACTAAAACTTTTAGTCAGGTGACTAAAAATTTTAGTCACATTACTAACACTAGTAGAATTTGGCAAAGAAATGACTAATTTGGTCATTTATAAGTGACTAATTTGGTCATAAGGTAAAATCACAACTAAATGTCTAAATAAATGACTAATATCAAACAAATAAAAATGACTAAATAATTGACTAAATAATTGACTAAATTAATGACTAAATAAATGACTATTACTCTATTCTTTTTTCTTTTGAATTTGATCATAATTCATAGAGCTTAAGCCCCCCTCATGGGACCCCTACCTAAGTAGGCCATTTGGTCGCCTAGGTTGCTTGATGCACCAAAAGTACCTATTGTGTGGAAGGCATTGGCTCTTGGTGTAGTCTTAAGGCCTTCACATATTTTATAAAAAAAATTAACATTTACATTCTTTAACTTTTATTACTCATTATGTTAATGAATCATTAATGTTTTTAACTATGATTTGAAGCCAATTTGATTTTCCTATTGTGTTAGCATGTCAAATGTATCAAAGAGCAATTGTGGTCAATTTCACTAATAAAATATGATTTAAACTATCCAATTGCATTTTGAGGGCTATCTTTCATTTCAAAACACAAATAAAGATGACTAAATAATTAGTCCAACAAATAAAAATGACTAAATAATTAGTCACACATAAAAATTAGACATGACATTAAAGTGGTTAATTAAAAAAATTTGAATTGAGGGAGTGTATTGTATTATAATATAATATAATAATAATATATTATATTACAATACAATATATTATAATAATAAATTATAATATAATATGATATTATATAATATTATATTAAATACTAATAAATTATATAATAATATTATATTATATTATTATTATATATATAATATATTATATAATAATATAATATAATTGTTATAATATAATATAATATAATATTTATATTTTAATATAAATGTAATATTATAATATATTTAAAAGTGATAGATTTAATTTTGAAATCAAAATCAAATGAAGTAAAGAAATGAAGTAAAAAAGCGGGAAAGTGGGTGATGGTATTTGACTTTTCTAATAAAAATCATAAAAGGGTACCTATTTTCTTTAATACAATGTGAAAAATCAACCATTCAGCCTAGGGTAATGAAAAAACCCTAAATCAAAAAGAAATTGAGCCCTAATCTCATTTCATTTTTCACTTTTATTTTTGGAGAAGAAACTCATTCCATTTTTCACTTGTATTTTTGGAGAAAACTCAACACCGCCATGCCTGTGTAGGGTTTGAGAGTGGAATGGTGACTCATTCTGTTGTTTCTGATGATTTTCCTGAAAAAAAAATCTTGCAAAGGTAAGTCTTTGGTTTTGAAACTGAAAAGTATTCTCCATTTTGAAGCATTTTATCGAGCTCACTTGGTTGCGACTGAGTATTTTCTGTTGTATTTCCTTTTCTTACCATTTGTTGATATCTCTCCTCTTTGTTTGACCGCCATTGGAGTATCTTTGAGGCTCATTTCTAAAGACTTTGGAGGGCGTCTCTTTTACAACAATCTTGTGTAAGTTTCATTATTCTTATCTCTTAAATTTCTATGAGAATAGGCTCGATTCGAGCTCAATAGAGGCAATATGATAAAAACCCTTGTATCTCCCTGCACAAATCTTGATGGGTTACTTTCTTTTTGTAGAAAATGTAAAACTTTGCACTCTCAACTTACTATTTTCATTATTTTGAGGGCTTTTTGTGTTCTAATGGCCGTGACCTTCATAGCATTCTGGGTATTTTTCTTTCTGTTCATTTTCTCTTCCTCATGGGTGTGTGGTAGAGACCCAATACTCAATAAAACAAACTTTTGTATACTTGACATTTCCACAAAGGAAACTCCAAAAATTATATAAATGGCATGCCCTAAAATTCTTTCTTTAATTTTCTTTTATGCTTTTCATCCAAGTAAAGTGTCTAATTGTGAATGGGATGAATGACAGATTGGACAAGAGTAGCCAAAGTGTGTCTGAATTCCCAGAGAGCACCTTCATAACTGAGAGAATTATTATATTTATTGGAAATCTTGATTTTAATAGAGGGCTTTGTTTCAGCTTCTTTCCACTTAATATCACAACTTTTGGCATTTCCTAAAATCTCTGGCCTATTTTCATTCATTTTCATATTTTGTTCTTGAAGTAGATTTTGTAAATAATCTAAGCTTGTATTCTTGAACCCATTTTATTCTCACAATGCTTTCAATAATTTATTTTGAGCACATTCACAACTTCATAGTGTATCTTCCATTCATGGTTGCAATCACTGCTGATAATATACATTTAAGTTTTTTTGAAGGTTTTAGTTTTTCTTAAATTATTTTATTACTAGCTTAGTTTATTTTAAGCAATCTTTCTTTTTTTAGTTTTTATTTTTCATTAGAAAAGAAAAATTAAAAAAGAAAGGTTGCTTTTATATCTAAATTAGTAATTGTTAAATTAGAAATTAGAATTTAATTTAAATTTAGAATGAAATTTATGTTTTTAGTTTTTCTTAAATTATTTTATTACAATAGAATTTTAGTTATCAAGAGACATTCTAATATTTTTTTTAGTTTATTTTAAATAATTTTATTACTAGCTTAGTTTTTTTGAAGCAATCTTTCTTTTTTAGTTTTTCTTTTTCATTAGAAAAGAAAAACTAAAAAAGAAAGGTTGCTTTTATATCTAAATTAGTAATTGCTAAATTAGAAATTAGAATTTAATTTAAATTTAGAATGAAATTTAGTTTTTAGTTTTTCTAAAATAATAATATTACAATAGAATTTTAGTTATCAAGAGACATTCTAATATTTTTTTTATTTTTTCTTAAATAATTTTATTACTAGCTTAGTTTTTTTGAAGCAATCTTTCTTTTTTAGTTTTTCTTTTTCATTAGAAAAGAAAAACTTAAAAAGAAAGGTTGCTTTTACATCTAAATTAGTAATTGTTAAATTAGAAATTAGAATTTAATTTAAATTTAGAATGAAATTTAAGTTTTTAGTTTTTCTTAAATAATTTTATTACAATAAAATTTTAGTTATAAAGAGACATTCTAATAATTTTTTTAGTTTTTCTTAAATAATTTTATTACTAGCTTAGCTTTTTTGAAGCAATCTTTCTTTTTTAGTTTTTCTTTTTCATTAGAAAAGAAAAACTAAAAAAGAAAGGTTGCTTTTATATTTAAATTAGTAATTGTTAAATTAGAAATTATAATTTAATTTAAATTTAGAATGAAATTTAAGTTTTCAAGATATTGTGGTGATTCAATTTAAAGAATAATACAATAATTGAATCCAAAATAGAAAAAGTAGAGATTATTTCTTTTGCAAATACATTTCTTTTGCAATATCACTAATTCTATGCATTTTTTATTTATTAGACTTACTTTGATAATCTAGTAATATATTTAAGATATTACTTTGATATTTATTCTTTTGCAATATCATTAATTCTATGCATTTTTATTTATTAGACTTACTCTATTGCTTATGGGTATTTGCATTTAAGATATTCATTGTTTATAGCTATTTAGTAATATGTTTATGGATAGTACATAGCAAGGAGATATTGCTCTGATAAGCTAGTAATATTTAAGATATTACTCTGATATTAATTCTTTTGCAAATGTATTTCTTTTGTAATATCATTAATTCTATGCATTTTTATTTATTAGACTTACTCTAATGCTTATGGGTATCTACTTTTAAGATATTCGTTGTTTATGCTACCTAGTAATATGTTTATTTTTTGATTGTGGATAGGTACAGAGCAAGGAGAAAATGCAAAACCAGTGCCTTACTGGATGCATTTACTGCCCATCTCATGTGCAATAGTGGCATCACTGAAGACATACATTCACACCATTTAGTTTTAGTTTTTTTTCAATTTTAAAATTATAATAAATTAGCAGTTTGCATACTGCAAAAGATTTTGTATTCAAAACTCTATATATAGAGTTCTTTGTAACATATTTTATATATAATTTGAATATATAGAGAATTATTTTCCAATGTTGTTTCAATCCCAAATTTGTTGAAGTTTTAATAACATAAGAGCTTTAAATTTTTATATTATTCAATCATGACAAAATTTTCTCTTGGTTTGCAATTTCATAGACTAGTTATTGTAATAGCATTCTCCAAACATAAGAGTTTGCATACACATCTGAAAGCATTAGTTCATAAATGACTAAATAAATGATTAACATGACTAAACCATGACTAAATAAATGGCTATAATGACTACCATGACTAAATAAATGACCAATTAACAATAATC
The DNA here is from genome assembly GCA_007258455.2 of Sequoia sempervirens. Taxonomy (NCBI): domain Eukaryota; kingdom Viridiplantae; phylum Streptophyta; class Pinopsida; order Cupressales; family Cupressaceae; genus Sequoia; species Sequoia sempervirens. Next base: position 29,515 of record VDFB02118351.1, on the reverse strand, counting down.
AATGACTAAATTAATGACTAAATATATGAATAAATTAATGACTAAATATATGACTAAATAAATCACTACCATGACTAAATAAATGACCAATTACCAACAATCAATGACTAAATTAACGACTAAATCAATGACTAAATAAATGACCGAATCAATGACCAAATCAATGACTAGATCAATGACAAATAGTTTAGTCATAAATTTGGTCGTGTTATAAATGACCGGCAATAAACTACTAATGGTCATGTGACCAAAATTAGTCATTTATATACAATTTTTAGTAGTTTATTTAAATAAGTATATTATTGTTTTTGTACTAGGTGATAGTACTTAAATTGTACAAAGGTGCAAATTTTTTACTACTAACAAAGTTATTTCTTATTATCAAATCTCTTCTACAATCCACAACCTTATGACCAAAATGATTGCAATTAAAACAATAACCAAAGAAAGAATAATTAAACCTAGCATTATACATTTTTCCTCTTATAACTTGTCTTCTAGATCTTTTATTCTTCTTTTGCACTTGACTAAAACCATCAATTTGTATATTTCTATCATTGGTAGCAACACTTTGTTCAAACTTTGAACTTCCAAAACCAATCTCTTTTAGGTTCCTTCTTAGTAGAATTTATTGGTTTCTCTGTCACTATGTTATTTGTTCAATCAAAGCCAATACCTATTTTGATATGTGGTGATCTATAACTATCAATTATCTGATCCAAGATCTCAATGCTCTTTCCAAAATTCATATTTAGTTGTTCATTTACTTTGTCAAGATATTTCCTTAGTGACACAAATTTTCTTTAGGATTCTCATAGTCCTTATCTTTTGATAGAGTCCTTTTAGTCAAAAATTCTTCAATCCTCTTTGCTTCTTCTACTTGAACCTTCAGATCAATGATCATCTTTTTCACACTCTCAACCTTATGAGATAAACTATCTTTAGCCTTATCTTCTACAATCCTTTTCTTTAGTCTCTTGATCTCCTTTCTAACATAGAGTAACTATTCCACAAGATCTAATTCATCATTATTTCTAGAATTTAATTTTGTAGTATCCTCAATATTTCCATGGCCATGAACACAACCTTATCTCTTTCATCTTCGAAGATGTCTTCATCCTTTTCATCAAAAGAGTAGTCTTCTTCATTAACAAAGAAATTCTTGTGTTTCTTCTAACCTTTATTCCCTTTTTTAAATGATTTATTTCCATACTTTTTCTCAACATTGTTAGAGTCCTTATAAGGAAACTTAGCCATAAAATGTCTTACATTACCACAACTAAAACATTTGAAAGGTAACTTACCTTTGTATTTTTTTTAGCCTCTTTGTAACTTTCTAAAAAATATATTCCTCCGTGATTAATCCAACATCGACTCTAAATCAATTACTTCTTGGATGCTTTCGAAAAGCAACCTCTCTTCCTTATTGAATTTTCACTATCAAACCTATTTCTAGGTGGGAATAAGATTCCATGAAGTTCAACTGCTTTTAAAAATTCAAATCTTTATATTATTCAACACTAGAAACTTTAGAATCAAACCTTCTAGGAAGAGATATGAGTACCCTTTTCACAAGAATGCTTTCTTTCAATTCCTTACCAAGACCTCAGATAGAGTTGAAAACCTCATCAGCCTAGATGATGTAGAGCCAAGGTGAATATCAATCACAATAATGGAAATATAAATCTTAAAACAAAGAATTCTTCCTTACAATGCTTCTGGAGCTGGTAGCATCAACTGCCCTCAAGGGCCCTCAAACTTCAATCTTCCCAAAACAACAAGTCTTCACTGCCCTACAAAAACAACCTCACATGCAGTAAACGAAAATTAGATTAATTGATGGAAACCTTTCGAAATGCCCATTGGAAATCCAAAACTCACAATTCCATTAATACGGAATTTATCTTCATAATAGTGGAAAAACCTATTTTTCAGCTGAACAAACTTTCCAAAACACCTAAGAAGAAAAAATCATGGATTCAACACCTGGCTTTGGAGTTATTTAACATAGTAGGAAACCCCAATCACACTTCCTTTGACTGACCGCTTCAAAAATGGACTTTTCACTATTATAGGCCTCCAATTAGGCCACTTTTCCAAAGGGTCTACCCCTATATCTTTACACTAGACTTCCAAACCCAAAAAAAGTCTTCAATTGATTCTCAAAACAAAACATTTTCAAGTTCTTAGGACCTTACATGCTAAATAAACCTCCAATGTTGGAAACCCCCAATTTACTCACAAATACCTAGGGTTTTCTACATTCCACAACTCCAAGGCCTTCCAAGCCTCACCAAAGCATCAAAAAAGTTTAACAAGGTCTTTCTTCTAAAACACAGGTCACCACAGTAGGAGGAAAGGCTCCATCTCTAAATGTAAGTGAAACTCAAACCATGCCGGGTCTCAGACAAAATACAAGATTTCACTTGAAACCTCCTCTAGATTCAACAAGAGACCTCAAACACCTGACATAGACAAAAACTTTCTAGTTGCATGGCACAAGTCTGATCATAAAAAAAGTTGAATGCAATGAACAAGCCTAGAAATGCTCAAAAAATAGAGTTTTAACAGAAAAATGTTTAATTTAATGCTTGGAAACTTCAATACAATCCTCCAACAACCTTTTTTCGACCTCATGGAGGATTTTTAAACATAACTCCACCATTTCCAATGGCCAACTGCTTCCTCAGCCAAATTTTAAAATACTAATGACCATTAGAGGCCATATTACACTTATTACATATCTTTGGTAACAATATTTTGATTCTTGTTTGCACCTTTTTACTATTTGACTCTACTAGTCATTTGAAACATTTGTGATGGTCTTTTTAGACCTTATTAAAACAAATAGACTCAAGACATCCAAAAATTCACCTTATTACATATTGTCCTATCACATTTGGAAATAAGGTTGTAGGTGCCCCTGCACCATACAACCCCCCTAAAAGAATTTCATGCCCAATGAATTGGGCCTTATACCATTCTTCCCAAGCTCTAAGCATCCTCCTCTGATCTCCAAACACTTGCCACAGGTTCACATTTTTCCTTGCATCTCCAACTAAGGTTGTCATAGGATATGACTTCATTCCCAAGTGCAGATCTCCCAATGGTCTTTTATCAGACCTTTTCTCAAAACTTGAGTATTTACCATGTGCTACACCTGCAAAAAAATGTGTGTTAGCATTCCTTTAATTTGACTTCACTTGCCTCTCATGTACATTCCTGCCACTACCCTTAATACTCTATGTTCTCTTTCCATGACTGTCTACTCCATCAAGATGCCTTGGCACTATCATATCAGGCTTTCCACTTACTATACCTGCAAACTTCACTTGGTTATTAACTCTGCTCTTAACCACGGGACATTCAATGCTTCCTACCATCACACTATCATGCAAACTCACTATCATTTCCTTCTTTACACCTATTTCAAACCTCATACCTACTGCCCCTACATTATCAGGCCTAGGATAGTTTGCTACATCATAATTTCTAGTTTCATTTGCATCATTAGAACTTTTAATTTCCTTCATAACACTTATAGGCTCCTTGCTCCCACACATAATAACCTATTCCTTACCTTTCTCATCTTCTACCCAAGGAGTTAAAACAAACCTTTGACCATCTTTCATTATGGTATACCTATTTTCTCTTCCATCATACATAGCACACCTATCATACTACCATGGTCTTCCAAGGAGTATGTGGCAACAGTCCATTGGAAGAATATCACACTCAATACTATCATGATAACCACTAATTTTAAAATCCACAATAGCCTTTCCATTCACCAATAAAGTTTGATCATTATTCAACCATGAGATTTTATAAGGACATTCATGAGGAATTCTTTTCAACCCTAACTTGTTTACCATTTCACATGAAACCATATTTTCAGCTGAACCAAAATCAACCACAACTTTACATGCATTTCCCTTACTCTTGCAAGTGGTTTTGACTAACCTCTTCCTATGCAATGGCTCCATTTCTTTGGAAGTCTTCAAAAGTTTCTTGTGCAGCATCAAGGCTTCTCCAAACTTAGGATCAGTAGAACAACTTGATGAACCAGTGCTCTCCACTTCATCCTCTTGCACAAGTCGAACTCTTTTGTCACCTTTACTTCCACTTGATGAAGCACCAATATTCTCAGGACATTTGAAGGATGGATGGCCAAATTCATTACAAGTGTAACATCTACTTGAAAACACATTGTTAGAATACCTACCTCCTCCAAATCTGCCTCTTGTGCCTCTCCATCCACCTCTGGAATCAGATTGCTCTTGACCTTTCATGGCATCTTCTTGATTATCATTCATTGGCTTTGAATTAGGCATGGATCCTCTTCCTCTTGATGCATTACCTCTACCTCTAACTGCTTTGTCTTGCCTTCTCTTCATTTTCTCCTCCACCCTAATTGCCATTTGATAGCATTCCTCTAGAGTTCTAGGGTTAGCCAAAACCAATTCATCTTGTATGTTTAACCTTAAACCACCCATGTATCTTGAAAAAATTTCATCTTCATTCTCATGATGACCAGATCTTAAACTCAATTTATAAAACTCCTCAATATAAGACTTAATATCCATTTCCTTTTGTCTTAAGCTTTGCAATTTCTTAAACATTTCAACTTGGTGATCCTTGGGTAAGAATTTACCTTTGAGTTTGGATATCATCCTATCCCATGATGTGACTTTAGACTTTCCTTGCTTCCTCCTCTTAGATTGAAAGTAGTCCCACCATACCAAAGCATGGCCTTGCAACTTAGTCTTTGCAATTTTTACTCTTTGCTCCTCAGGAACCTCATCACATTAAAAATTATTATCTAATGCAACAATCTAGTCAAGTAATTCTTCATCATTTAAACTACCACCATACTTAGGAACATCAATTTTTACCTTAGGCTTGTCACTCTTCACTGCCTTCAGCAACTTTGCAATTCTTTGATCCTCTAGAGTAAGCTATTCTTCCACATCTTCAAACTCGTCATCTTCCTCTTATTTTATCTCACTCTCTTCCACTTCTCTTCTTTTGTTTGTCTCCAAGGCTATGATTCTCTCTTCTAACTCTCTGAGTTCATTAGCATGCCTTTCTTTCATCTCCTTCATCTCTTTAGCTATATCATTCTTCTTTGGAGGTATCTTGTCAACCTTTCCTCTTCTCCTTCTTCTTCAACCTACAAAATGCAAAAAAAATCTTCTCCCTGCTCTGATACCACTATGATGTAGAGCCAAGGTGAAGATCAATTACAATAATGTAAATATCAATCTTAAAACAAAGAATTCTTCCTTACAATGCTTCTAGCCTGCTAGGCATCAACTCACCCTCAAGGGTCTCAACCCTTCAATCTTTCAAAACAACTAGTCTTCACCAAGGCCCTTACAAAGACCCTCAACATGCATATAATGACAATTAGATTAATTGAAGGAAACTTCCAAGTTAGGGTCATTGAAATCGATAAAACTCACCCATTAACACTAACTTTCCTTATAGTAGTGGAAAACCTATTTTTCAAGCTTTTGAAAATCCTTTCCCAAAACAACTAAGAAAAAAATCATGGATTCAAATACCCATTTCTAATTTATTCAACATACTAGAAAACCAGCACACTTCCTTTGGACCGACTGCCTCAAAAATTGACTTTTCACTATTTTAGGCCTCCAATTAGGCCACTTTTCCAAGGGGTCTACCCCTAGATCTTTACACTAGACTTCCAAACCCAAAAATAGTCTTTAATTGAGTCTCAAAACAAAATATTTTCCAGGTCTTAGGACCTTACATCCTCAAATAAACCTCCAATGTTGAAAACCCCCAATTTGCTCACAAATACCTAGGGTTTTCTACATTCCACAACTCCAAGGCCTTCTAGGCCTCACCAAAGCATAAAAAAAGTTTAACAAGATTTTTCCTCTAAAACATAGGTCACCATAGTAGGAGGAAAGGCTCCATCTCTAAATAAAATTGAAACTCAAACCATGCTGGTTTGTATAGGCAGTCACAAGATTCTCATTTAAAACTTCCTCTAGATTCAACAAGAGACCCTCAAAACAATCAGAGATGTATATCAAAAATTTCTAACAAATTATGGCACAAGTCTTAGATCATAACAAAAAATTTACAACTGGGACAAACCTGGAAATGCTCAAAAAATAGAGTTTTAACAGAAAAATGTTTTATTTAATGCTTGGAAACTTCAATATAGTCCTCCAACAACCTTTTTTTGACCTCATGGAGGATTTTTAAACATAACTTACCATTTACAATGGCCAACTACTTCCTCAACCGAATTTTAAACTACTAATGACCATTAGAGGCCATATTACACTTATTACATATCTTTGGTAACAATATTTTGATTCTTGTTTGCACCTTTTTACTATTTGACTCTACTAGTCATTTGAAACATTTGTGATGATCTATTTAGACCTTATTAAAACAAATAGGCTCAATACATCCAAAAATTCAACTTATTGCATATTGTCCTATCACATTTGGAAGCAAGGTTGTAGGTGCCCCTGCACCACCAGAGCAGGAATGTGACAATGATTTCTTCCTCCATTTTTAAACTTTCAAAGTGAGCTCTATGTGTTTGAATCTTTGCTTCTTTCACCTTGTCATCACCTTCATAAATGGTGTGCAATTTATCTCATACTTCCTTTGATATCTTGCAATGCATAACCTTCACAAATTCAAAGTTAGATAAAGCACATAGATAGCATTCCTATACTTAGCATTATTTTCAATAGCCTTCTTTTTGGCCCCTAATCCCTTGGAGGGTTTTCAAGAATCTCATATCCATTTGTAAATAATTACCAAATTTTAAGACCTAGGGCCATCAAGTATGCTTCCATCCTCACTCTCTAAAAATCATAATTTGATCCATCAAATAATGGTGCCTTATTCAAAGATAATCCTTTCCGAGTGAGAATAGCTTATTGGATGTACTGTCTAGATCTAGCCTCACAAAGCAAGAATATAATAAGGGAATTTACAATTTGAAGTAGGAACCAACCTATTAGAGACATCAATCCCTAAATTTATTTGTAGGCACCAACCTATTGGAGACACCAATCCCCAATACAATGATCTGAGAACCAACTCAGTGAGTAGAACACGAGTCCTACAATATTACAATGATAAAGCTTGTGGATCTCCAATACTAATTAATCAAGTTAAAAATATTCTAAACTTGGTTCAAACACCCTACGACACTCCTTAAAATCTTCTAATAATGGCACACAATGATTGAGATTCTTCAAATCTAATAACACTTTCTCACATACTTGTATATTCACTCACCACCTTCTTTTCAGTATTGATATACTTCACACTATGCATCTACACAAATATATGATTAAATTATATACAATACATTACATTAACATTACCCCATGTATTCCAAGGATATACAATTAATTAGGATGATATAAGGTGGACCTAAATTTAAATTACATGTAACATGTAACAAGTCAATCCATAAACAAATTTGTTATTGTCAAAAGAACATGATGTCATGGGCTTGCATAGGAACCTTTACTTGGACTTATCTTAGCACCACATGCTAAATTTGAATATAATGCACTAGTAGTCATTTCCACACAACTCCACAACTCCAACAGGTTAACAGATAGGCACAAAGAACCTTCTATCACTTCAAACTTTCCAATTGATGCACCTCCATTCTAGAAGCTCTAGAATATGATAGGACATGTGTATAAATACTCTCTATTCAAATCATAGAGCCAAATTTTCATTTAGAAAGAAATATTAAGCATAAATGTATTGCCAGAGAAATTTCTCTATCCTAAGAAACAAAACTGAAACATTCTAGATCAAACTTCTAGATCACCTTTGCTACTATGAACAGATTTAGTACGATACTACAAAAAATCCTCAACTTATTTTATCAATATAGCTAGAAATATATACTTTTGAAAAAACTCAAAATAACTCAAAATGATATGAGAATATAATTACCAACATAGATTACTTCTCACGAATTTTCCCCTCTATCATCAGTGAGAACCTTTGACATCAATGATAATATTTTTTCAACATAATATTCTTAGTTAAATGAGGTGTAATGTTTGGGATAACCAAATGACAGTTTCCCACTCCTAACCAAGTAACAATTGATAGATTTTGATGGGTAAAAAAATGATTGACAATAAAAATAATAGATATAGGTATGTTAGTGAATGATTAGGTCTAGATGTAGATCTTCCTTTATCAACTTTAGATTTCTTATTCTAATGAAGGTACAATAGTTATTTCTAAGTCATCCTCAATGAGATTTGATCTAGTAATAATCATCTCAAGGAATAAATTCATCTCCCCAAACATAGACATCTAAAACTCTTTCTATATCTCTTCTACAAACTTCTTACACATAGATACATTGCCTACAAAAAATATTTCATCAACATACACAACTACAATTAAAATTTTATCTTTTTCAACCTTAAAGTAAAGATTACTATCTATGGTGCCTTTATTGAATCCTTTCTATATCAAATACTTGTCCAACCTTGCATACCAAGCTCTAAGAGCTTGCTTCAATCCATATAAAGCCTTCTTCAATTTACACACTATATTAGGTTTATCTTATATTTGAAATCCTTCTGGTTGTTCCATGTATACTTCTTCTTCTAACTCTCCACTCAAGAAAGCATACTTCACATCCATTTGATAAACTTTAAAATCCTTATTTGTTGCAAATTCCAAAAACATCTCGATTGCTTCCATTCTAGCCACTAGAGAAAATGTCTCCTCAAATTATATTCCTTCAACTTGTGCATAGCCCTTACACACAAGCCTTTCCTTATTTCTTATCACTTCTCCATTCTCATTTAGTTTTTTTCTAAATGCCCACTTGGTACTAATAATGTTTTTGCTTGCAGGTCTTGGGACAAGTTCCCAAGTCTGATTCTTCTCAATCTACATAAGTTCTTCTTCCATAGATTTCAACCAACATTCATCCTTGCATGCATCAATCACTATTTTAGGTTCAACTTTAGAAAGTAGATATAAATTTACCTCTTCTTCTTAAACTTTCCTTCTTGTCAACACACCCTTTCTTTTGTCTCCAATGATATGTTCTTCAGAATGATTTCTCTTCACATACTTAGGGGTTTTAGGGGTCTTTTATGGAGCTTCTTCCTCTTCATATTGTACTTCATGTTCCTTAGCTTTTTATTCTTCTTCTCTACAAGTAGGTTCATCTGATTCATATCCATATATCACCACTAAATTCTACAGATTTTCATCAACTTTGGCACTTGCACTCTCAACAATATTTCTTAATATTTTATTGTAACATCTATAAGCTTTCCTTTTAGTAGAATATCCAAGGAAGATACCTTCTTCAAACCATGCATCAAAATTTCCTAAGTTTTCATCATCTCTTCTAATATAGCATTTGCTTCCAAACACTCTGAAGTATTTGATAGTAGGGATTCTTCCATACCACAACTCATAGGGAGTCTTTGTACTATTTTCTTTTTCTTGTACTTTGTTAAGTATGTAAATAGTAGTATGAATTACTTCTCTCCAGTAGACTTCTGATAGATTAGCTTATTTCATCATATTCCTTCCAGCTTCTTGAAAAATCCTATTTTTCCTTTCAATCACTCCATTTTTCTGAGGACTCTTAAGGGTAGACAAGTGCCTCTTTATGCCATGATTCTCACAAAACCTGTTAAATTCATTAGAGGTGAATTCTCCACCTCTATCAGACCTCAAACATTTGATCTTCAAATCCATTTCATTCTCAATCATAACTTTAAATGCTTTGAATCTATCTAGGGATTCAGATTTTTCTCTAAGAAAAGTAACCCATGTAATTCTAGAGTAACCATCAATCAAAAGCATGAAATACCTGTCACCTTAAAGACTTCTCACTCTTGTAGGACCACAAAGGTGTGTATGCACCAATTCCAATAATCTAGTAGAATATTTTTCTTTACCCTTGAAACTTATTCTTGTTTTTTTTTCCAATCTAACACTCCTTGCATGTAAAAAGGTAGATCACTAATCAACTAGTTGAATTGAAAACACAAATATTTTTCCTACAAAAACAATGCATAAACCCTTGTAGGTGGCCTACATTTCAACAATTGTGTTATTTTACCTAACTGTTTAGAAATTATGTCTCAAAATTACTAGCGTATTAAGATGTTCGAGCTTCGGGCTTGTTGATTATCAAATACATGGTAAAAGCCTTACAAGTTTTTCAAGTATTCAAGCATCAACCTTCAAGATTATCACTTATCAGATGTAATTGAAAATGACTTAGAAAAGTTGAAGACTTTCAACAACTAGACTTTCAAGTTTCGTCATATGCTTTATTGATGGGGTCTATAGTATCAGGTATTGAGGAACCCCGAGTCCTGATCCGCGAAAGGTTTTCATTCTTTCAGAGTTTCATTGGTAGTAAGAAGAAGCATCATAGGCAAGACATGTATATGTCAGAGGAAATCTCTAAGCAGTCTCCCCAATACTCCGATGAGACTGGATCGAGGTGACTTGTTGTTATCGAGACCTTGAATGTTATCCCCTCGACATCCCAATGGGAGGTTAGGGACTCTTGTCCATAGAAGTGAAGAACATCTTTGGGACATAGAATGTAGTCCTCTCGATGTGTCAATGGAGTGGAACCTTAGTGCACTGTTAAGGTGGGACTGGTCAATGTGGAAGGCGGTGTTAGTTGTATGATGATGGTGACATGGATGTTATGTTGACAATGGATACCATACGTAATTCTGTAAGCTTTGTTGGTGGGTCTTCTATGTATCGATGGAAGGTGCTAAGTCATCTCCTTGATAATCTAATGGGAGGTGATAACAACAGTGAGCAACTTGCATTTCAGGGTAATAGTAAGAGTTCGAAGGGATAGGGTTTTATGTCTCCTCGATATTCTAATATGACTTTATTGGAGGATGAAGGTAATGACGATCGAACTAGATGGTGAAACATGGCATGAAGTTATTAGTTGATTTCAACCTGAAGGCGATAATTGAATTATTTGATAACCATATAACTATGTAACTGTTTGTGATATCTTGATACTCAATTGGTCGATGTGGCAATACTACGACAATGTAGGTTAAGCCGACCTAAATGAGGAGATAGATAAACATGATAGTATAGTGTACTACATTGTAACAGATGGAGAGGACGGTTCATTGAAGATCAGAGTAATGCTACCTAACTAATTTTGTGAATCGACACTTGAAAGAGCATAGATCTACAACTTGTATGTAATTGATATTTATTGTAATACAAGTGATCTCTACTTTGGTGGGTGGGTTTTTTTCCAAAAGGGTTTTCCCACATAGATCTAGTGTTCATTCTATGTTCATGTTTTTTTTTTTTTATGTTATTCATGTGCACTTTAATGAACTATAATTGTAAAGTTTTAAGTGATTTTTTGAATCTATCTCCTAAATATTATCATTAGAAAGGCATATTCCATACTCTTATTTCCTTTCAGTTAGTATCAGAGCTTGGCCAAAAAAAAATTCCTTGTGGGTAAGACAGGTTTTTTTGTGTTGATCTTGTTCAGTGGGAGTTTTATAGTTGAATCTATTTGTAAACTTATTACAAGTTTAAGATGGCAAGCACATCTGGAAGAATAGAGATTGAGAAGTTCAACAGTGGAAATTTTTAGTTGTGGAAACTCAAAATGGAAGATTTTATTGTGGATCAAGAGCTATGGACTTTAGTGTCTTCTAACAAACCACTAGCAACCTCACAAGATGATTAGGATGCAATGGACTAGAAATCCAAGGGTCTAATCAACTATTCTTGGTTGATTTAATTATTTTGAATGTCCATAAAGAGAGAATAGTGAAACTTTTGTGGAAGAAGCTTGGTGAAATTTATCAAGGAAAATCTCTAGTAATTAAGTTATTCTTGAGGAAGAAGTTGTAATCTTTGAAAATGGAGGAAGGAGTGTCTGTTGCAGATCATTTGAATGCTTTGAATATAATTATTTCTTAGTTGGTGTCTGTTGATGTGAAAATTGATGACGAGGATCATTGCATTCTCCTATTGTGTTCATTTCCTAACACATGGGATCACTTGGTAATGGCTATTGGGAGTACAATAACCACTTTCAAAATAGAAGATGTGGTTGCTTTGCTATTGCCAGAGGAAATGTGAAGGAAGTCTTCTGAGATGGCCAAGGAGGCCCTTGTTGTTCTAGAAAGATCAAAGGAAAGAGGCAAAAAGAAATATAAGAATTCTAGATCCAATTTAGAGGGGAGATCAAAGTCTCATGGTAAAAATTCCAAGGTGAAGTGTTGGAACTGTGGGCAGACAAGACATATCCGAAAAGATTGAAAAGAGGAAAAGAAGAAGAAAAAGGAAAAAAAATCTTCTAATAATGGATCTTCTCAAAGTGATGCAAATGTCTTCATAGCATCCTTGGCACTCAGGCATCAAATTATGTTTGGCTAATTGACTTAGGTGTGTCCTTTCATATGACCTCTCATAGGGATTGGTTTTCAAAGTTTGAGAAGTATGCTAGTGGAAGGGTGTATTGGGAAGATGATTCTCACTTGGAAATTATGGGTTGTGGAAGAGTCAAAATTCAATTCCCTGATGGAAGAATAAAAGGGATCAATGATGTGATGCATATACCAGGTTTGGCTCAAAATTTTCTTTCATTTAGTAATCTTAATGATCCTTGTGCAAAAGTCTCTTTCTCGAATGGTATGTGCAAGATGACTAGAGGCTCTATGGTGCTGGATAAGGGTGCATGAATTTGCACTTTGTACAATTTGGATGCATGTGCAGCGCAATGTAACAGTGCTTCTATAAAGTTAACTAAATCTAACCAAGGAGAGAAGGGTGACGTTGTTCCTATGAGAGTTAATTCCTTAGAGGTGAAGCTCTTAGCTGAAAACACAATGCTGTGGCTTGAAAGGCTCAGCCACATTGGTGAAAAAGGCTTAAAGGCTTTGAAAAATAAAAACCTATTTGAAGGGATTGATGATTGTAATCTTGAGTTCAATTTTTATGAACATTGCATTTATGAAAAGCAACATGGTGTTTCATTCTATTCTATCCCTCATAAATCTTCCAAAATTCTGGATTATATTCATGTTGATGTGTTTGGTCCAGTTAATGTTCCTTCATTATCAAAATCTACATATGTCCCGGTGAGCACTTTGTATGGTTTGAAGATGGATGTGAAGATAGTGTTTCTTCATGGTTATTTGAATGAAGAAATTTGTATGTCCCAGCCAGAGCACTTTGTTGAAAAAGGTAAGGAAAATCTAGTTTGCTAATTAAAGAAATCTATGTATGATTTGAATTAGTCACCTAGAATGTGGTACCAGAAATTTGATACTTTTGTGTTGTAATTGGGGTTTGTGAGATCAAAGTCAGATCATTGTGTGTGCTTTAAAATTGAAAATGGTTGTCTTCTTACTATTGCCTTGTATGTGGATGACATGTTCATTTGGAATAGTAATGAAATGATTTATGAATTAAAATCTCAATTGTCAGCATAGTTTGAAACGAAAGATTTAGGTACAATTAGGTATATTCTGAGGATGGAAATAGAAAACTTTGGCTCAGCCAAAGAAAGTATATAAATGTTGTCCTAGAGAGATTTAATATGACAAACTGCAAGTAGTTAGTTGTTCCAGTGATGTAGGGAATGAAACTTTATGTTGAAGATTGTCCAAAATCTCCTATTGAGATAGAGGACATGACTAGGGTGCCTTATTGTAAGGTCTAAAAAGTTTCACTTACTAATTGTAACCCTTAATTGCCAAAATAATTTCAATAAAATAAAATTATTATAAAAAGATGTGGAATAAGAGGAATGATTAAATTACTTTCATCACTAAATTCAAATGGAATAACATGCATCAAGGAATCAAGGTATATCGAAACAAGGTTAGATAAGCAATTTATCAGTATAAATAAGAAGCATGGTTATTCAAAGTAAGTAAATTACAGGAACAACATATTTGACCAACCTGATGATGCTTACATCAGAGGTTTACTCATCCATGTGTCAACCACCTAGACCTGCAAAGATTGTTAGTGAATAGGGGTTTGTCTTGGTCAAACCCCATTTTGGTATTCAAACCTTGAAATGAAATGAAATAAGATAAACAAATGAAGAATGTTGATGTTGCAACTCACCAAAACTCTAGCATTAAGCTCTTGCTTGATTGTAATAGATCTTGACTTGAATGCTTCTTGAATCATGAAATTTTCTTCATAAATGTTAGCTCAAATACAAACATGATACATGAATGATGATTAGGCATTGTGGTTACTATTACTACAATGACAGTAAGAACCTTTCGCTCATAAAAGAATACTTCATAAAAGGTAACACTATCAAAAAAATTTAATAAATAAGATTCCTAATTCTCCTTCCAAGTGGTGAGATATAGAATAAATGTATACTTATCAAGTTCCCTCAATAAAGAATCTAGAATGTGAGCATAGAGAAACTAATCTGTTTCCATCCACCAAATAAATGATCTTCTATTTTTCCAAAAGACCAAAAACCTTACACACTGACAACAAAACTTTGCAATCACATAAAGATAGAAATAGATAATGTACAAGAAAGCTTTAATTACAAATATCAACCAAATTATGTATATGTGCTTTGGCCAAAGGAACAAATCATTATCTATTTCTATCTTGTATTACAATAGGCATTTCAATTTGTGTCAATAACAGAAGGTTAGTTTTACAAGAGAGGGTGGTGCGAGCTAGTACCCATATATGGCATCATGGTTCCATTTCATGCAGCTGCCATTAAGAGTGTTACAAGCCAACGAGATGGAGGATATTCTTTATAAGGATAATTTCAATGTTCTTTCTCCCTTTGTTGGTTTAAGCAAAACATATTTGCAATGAAGGGTTGAATGTGTTGTTGAGATGGGTTTAGAAAGCTTTAAGGGAACTATCTGGATTCAATTGTATGGTAATTTTTACTCTATGGTTTCTCTTGGAAGTGGTTTGCTAGTTTGGTGAATCCCCCATCTAAACTTAACATAAATGGCCTTCACCATTGCAGTATGTGAGAAGGTTCTCGTGATTTGAGCTCAATGGAGGCCCTGTCATGAAAGCCCATTTTTATCATGTTGGCTTGTCCTTACTACAACTTCAATGGTAGTTTTGTGGAATTCATGATAGTGCTCAAGATATTTAATTGAATTATGTTGGTGGCATGTGGACATGTTCGTGGCTGCATTCTATTTTGACAATGGTAAGGAATGGAAAAATGAGAAAGAGAAAACTCTTCGAGGAGGGAGGGGTAGCTCTGCTTGACAGGAAAATGTTGCATGTAGTTGGCATTAAAGCCGCTATCTGCAATATTGAAATTCCCTAACAATATTCATGCTAATAGAATTTCCTTTTGGATCCAAGGATTCATAACACATCAACCATGCAATACAAGTGATTAAATCCCACAGAAGATTTGGAGCAAAGAAAGAGTCTAAGAAGGTTGAGAGAGCTACATTGGTGATTCAAGAGAAACTTCAGCTTCAATATCTACCAAATTGCATAAGAGTAATAGGTATATATGTATTCGCTACAAAGAAGATCGAAGACATTTAAATGGGGGGTATTTAGTTTACTTTGCTCATTGTGTATTAAACCTTTGTATTTAATTTATATTTTTAAATAAAAGCATCACTCAGGTAACATCCACAAGAAATTATATTATACATGCCAAAACAGAATATAGGTGACTATGTTCATTGAAGGAAAGAGTATGAGGCTTCCACAGATCGAGTGTGCAAAATTTTTAAAGTCATTTGAGATCACCTACAGGAAATGAGATAAGAACTAAGCTATTTAATATGCGGACTTAAGGTACTCACTGCATGTCACAAAATCAAGGGTCTAATGCAAGTTCAAGTTATAAATATTTAATAATAAAGACCCAAATATTACAAATTGCAAAACAAATTGTGCAGCCTATTCAAGCCGCAATAAAAGAGAAGTTCAGAGACTTCCTAGTAGTGAAAGAATTGGAACCAATGGCTATACAAATATGCCATTTATAGTAAAATTTAAATGCAAACGAGGATGAAAACTAGGAAATACAAAAAAAATTCATACCTATACAAAACCATGGAAAACTACTATAATATCTTTTGGGTAAATCTTACATGGATCTTTCAATTCTATTCTTCTTTCTATCCACACCTCCTTTCCTCTCATTCTTGAATTTGTAAAACCGTCACATGCAATTTCTTGTCCAAGTTCTTGATTTTTAGTTATCTTTTGCTGAGAAATAAAGAAGGTTTATGAAGGCTATTGCTTGTTCCTGTTATTACTTTTCCCCCCTTTTTAAAAGATTTCCCCCAAATTTTCCATTAACCGAATCTTGAAAATAAATAAAAATAAGATTTATTTCCATGCAACATATTTATCCTCTGTAAATGATAAAGAAATGTCATTTTAATTGTAATTTAAATATTCATTCCAAATAAATAGTAAATAAATATCATTCCATTGCCAATAAAATAATTATTCTAAATAACAAAACATTACCCATAAATTGCCAAAGGAAATATTTAATTAACTTTTATTAATTCTTTCGATTCCTTGCCCTTTTATTTTGACTATAAATTAATTTATATAAACATTAAATACTAAATGCATCAAAATAGTATTATTGAATTTATAAATTACTTACTGAAGATAGGGTTCGTGACACTTATACAAGTGCAGTTGGCAATTTAATGTACGTAATGGTCTATACTAAGCCAGACATTGCCCAAGCAGTGGGAGTGCTTAGTCAGTTTATGGCTAATCTAGGAAGGTTGCATTGGGATGCTATGAAAATAAATTTTAGGTATTTGAAGGGTACTTCTAAGTACACCTTATGTTATCATGGTCACTCTATTGGATCATAGAGTTCAGTTAGCATTCATGGATATGTGGATTTTGATTGGGCAAGGGACATTGACAGCAAAAGATCCACCAATGGATATGTATTCATGTTGTTTGGTGGTGCAATAAGCTAGATGAGCAAGTGGCAGGTTGCAGTCGCTTTATCCACTACTGAGGTGGAGTACATGGAAACAACTCACACCTACAAGGAAACTGTTTGGCTTAGAATTTTGTGTTCTGACATTGGTTTTGATGCAGGGAAAATTGTAATTTTTTGTAACAGTCAGAGTGTTATTTGTTTGGTGAAAAATCCTTTCCATGCCAAGACAAAACATATTGATGTGCAGTTCCACTTTTTTCATGATATGGTGGAGGATGGAAAGGTTAATCTGGAAAAGGTTGATACTCTGGTGAATGTTGTTGATGCATTGGTAAAGCCTATGAGCATGGATAAGTTCATATGGTGTGCTAGTTCAATGGGCCTTGGGGCCTATGAAATTCAATGACTTCAAGTGTTGGAAGGTGCCCGTAAGTTCTTTGTCAAGTGGGAGAATGTTGAGAAATTATGTCTCAAACTTGTTGGCGTATTAATATGTTTGAGCTTCAGGATTTTTGATTATCAAATACATGGTTAAATCCTTAGAAGTTTTGCAAGTAGTCAGGCATCAACCTTTGGGATTATTTCTTACCAGATGCAATTGAAAATGACTTAGAAAAGTTGAAGACTTTCAGCAATCAAACTTCAAATTTTTGTCATATGCTTTACTGATGGGGTCTGCGGTATCGGGTATTTAGGAACCCCAAGTATCAACCCATGAAAGGATTTAATTCTTTTGGAGTTGCATTGATGGTAAGAAGAAGCATTATCAACAAGGCATGTATATGTCAGAGGGAGTCTCTAAGTAGTCCCCTCAATATTCTGGTGAGACTGCATTAAGGTGACTTGTTGTCATTGGGACCTTGAATGTTGTCCCTTCAACATTCCAATGGGAGTCTGGGGACTCTTGTCGATAGAAGTGAAGAACATCATCTGGACATAGAATGTAGTCCTCTCGATGTGTCGATGGAGTGGAACCTTAGTGCATTGTTAAGGTGGGACAAATTAGCATGGAAGGTGGTGTCAATTGTACAATGATGGTGACATGGATGCTATGTTGGTGGAGACCATAGGTAATGTTATAAACTTCGTCGGTGGGAATTCTATGTATCGATGGAAGGTGCTAATTCATCTCCTCGATAATCTGATGGGAGGTAGTAACAACAATGAGCAACTTGCATGTCGAGGTAACAGTAAGAGTTTGGAGGGACATGGTTTTATGTCTCCTCAATATTTCGATATGAATTTATTGGAGGATGAAGGTAACGATAGCCGAATTAGATGGTGATACATGGCATGAAGCTATTAGTTGATTGCACATCATTGTTGTGAATCAATGTGTTCATTGGCTTGACGATTTCAACCTGAAGGCAATAATTAAATTCTTTGATAACCATGTAACTACTTGTGATATCTTGATACTCAATTGGTCAATGCGGCAGTATTACGACAATGTAGGTTAAGCCAACTTGAATGAGGAGATAGATAAATTTGGAAGGAATTATTAAAAATATAATAGTACAGTGTATTGCATTGTAATGGATGGAGAGGGCTGTTGGTTGAAGATCAGAGTAACACTGTCGAACTGATTATGTGAATCAACACCTGAAAAAGCATAGCTCTGCAACTTGTATGTAATTCATATTTTACTATAATATAAGTGATCTCTACTTTGGTGTGTGGGTTTTTTCTTGAAATGGTTTTCCCACGTGAATTTTTTGTTCATTCTATGTTGATGTTTTTTTGTCTATTTTGTTATTCATGTGCACTTAAATGAACTGTAATTACAAATTTTTAACTGGTTTTTTGTATCTCTCTCCTAAAGATTAGCATTAGGAAGGCATATTTTGCACTCTACTTTCCTATTGGAGTGAAGAAGACACTAAGAGGGGGGTGAATCAGTGTCTTAGACAAATTGTAACTTTTTCCTTTAAAAGGAATCAAATAATTTATGCTCTTAATATTTCAATGATAAATACATTCATGAACTGAATGTAATCATTAAAGAACTAAAATAAGAAATATTAAATAAAACCAAAGATCATCACAATCATGAAAAATTATCACATCAAAACAATGAGACCATAAGACAAATAATTTAATGAGTGGAAAACCACTCTAGAAATGATGCCTCACTAGCTTAATCTAAAAACTTTTTGCTTACAATGCCTCACTGGCAATACTATCTCACTGATAGATTTCAAATGCCTCACTGGAAATACCACAATGCCTCACTAGCTAAAATGGTCTTACTGACAAAAGAACTTCACTAGTTACAAGAATGCCTCACTGGCATACACACATTTTCCTCACTAGCATACAAACATCTACCTCACTGGCATACTTTCTATGGTATTACTAACTAATCTCCAATGAAGGAAGAAACATAACTTCAGGGGGTCACCCTGTTATTATACAATCCATCAAATGAATTACATTTTCAACACACATACAAAATTACTGAAGAACAACTCTTAATAGATTATATAAACAACTATCGACATATCTTTGTAATCAACAATAGAAAAAAAAATGATATTTCTTTCTATTCAACTCAACCTTTTGAACGTCTTCAACATAGCATAAATAATGTGCATAATTTTTGAACTGCAAACCAACTGCCTTCAACTGCATACCTGAAATACAACTTCCCTTAGAAATAAACTAAATGAACAAGGGTTTCGACATTTAGGAAACAAATACCCCTTTTCCTTAACGAATGCAAGCACAATGCTCAAGAAAAACTCTAGCAAACTGCTAAAAATATTTGTTTAAAGATGTTTAATCAAAGATACCATAAATATTAACACACAGCCATTAACAACCATAATTTTCCTCTACAATATTTGATCAAATAAATAACTACCTTTCAGCAAAAAAATTGGAGAATATTACTGGAAATGCAGCCTGAAAAACCATCTCTTCTTTACTGAAAAATAGTCGAGCAATGTCTTGTCCAAAAAATACCATCATTGACTGCAAACCCTAACTCCTTGTTCATTTTCTCCTTAATGATAACCAACGCAATAATTTTTGTTTTCACATGTTAAACCTGCTTTCCATTGAACCCTAATATTATTTTCCATGTGATAAAAAACATGTGTCGATACCTTTGTCACTACGTTTCCAATATTGTTGTCTCCTTTTGAAACATCTTTGCTACAGATAACAAAACATTGTGATTACCTTGCAAATACCCATGACCACTATGTAAATGATTTAAGATTTATCAAACCCATGGTCTCTAGGAAGGTCCTCCATAATGTCGTGAATATGAAATGTTAAGTACTCCCCTTTTATGCCTTATAAAGAATTGTTATGGCTAAAAGCCTAGCATTTAAAACCAATAAAATACTCCTTTTATTTTTCCATGAAAACCACATTAGTTCTAATTGTAACAAGATGGAAATAGTGAAAGTATTATGCCTTGCATTATCAAATGACACAACACTATCACCTGATGTAGAAAATATCATAAAGCCAACCAATAGTAATAAAATTGCAACATATTCACTTTGCCAAAAATCTATATTCCAAGGATATATCTAAAACAATCAATGCCATATGATTATCAATGTGTATGTCCATACCACCAAGATCATGCCACAAACCTTTCCATATGATTATCAATGTGCCAAGAGAGTAATGTTGCAATATATTTCATTGAATCAAGCTTATTGTTACCAAGATGTCAATTGCACTATGCATAGGTAAATATGTCTAAAATACATGTTCAATGATCAAATGTATATTGTACCATACCAAGTTTTTCATATACCTGTGATCATGTCAATCACCTTGAAACCTTGCATATACCTATTTGACACAATGCCAACCAAAGATGCCACCACGGTCAACAAACTTCCCCTTTGGAATTGGTGTCAAATAACCCAAAGTTGTACCTGTTTAAACCATCAATTCACTATCAATTCAACCTTTCTAAATATGTAACCACAACCATCAGTACCACTACCATAATAAGAAAATCTAATCATCATAATAGTTAATCAATAATCTGCATCAAAGCATGAGCAATATAAAAATCATCATCAACTCAAGTAACCCAAAATTGTAAACAAAGCAACCATCAATATTCTCCCCCTTTTGAAAACAATTCCAAAGGCTGGGGTCAACAAAGTTAGGAGAATATTGTCCGGAAAACCATATAGCACTACCCAAGCATATATAAAAGAAGTAACCAGAATATGCATGTACCAAGGAAAGCATATACTATCAATAAATATTACCACACTGTGACCAATCTTACCACCTGCCCTGAGCCTGTATGCAATGTAGTCAATGCACCAAATACCAACTATGATCTCACTACAAAGCTCTTTCAAGCACAATACAATTAGCCTTGCTCCCCCTGAACCTATGCAACCAAAGAGATCAGTTATTCTCCCCTTTTCTAGAATGTGGAATGCAAGAAAAACCATGGGCGCATTATAAATTCATCATCTGCACTATGTAAAGGATAAATATGAATATCACTATCTCAAGTATCATTATCTCATCAACTTGTCACTTTAAAACACATTAATAATTGCATTCATGTCAACTAGATAATAACATCTTTTGAACATTTGTGATGAATTCCAAACACCAAAAACTTGTTGTACTATCATCATACTTGTAAGAGCATTGAATTACATAGGATAATATCTCTGTCAAAATGCATAATATGGCAAGCAACATAATATGTTGTCACAAAGACACAGAGATTAGTCTCCATTATTCTTTGTCAAGCATGAAGTCACCCTCAAGAGCCACAATACAATTTCTCTTAAAGTTATCATATGATACTTCATCCCATCACACTATCCAATAAGAAAGTATGTTCTCATTCTCCACAATGATTACTTTATTGTCCTTTTTGTCATGAAAGTTCTTGTCATTGAAAGAATGCTTTGTATACACAAGGGTCCTAAAACCATTTTCATTCATATCACTTATATATATGTGCATCAAATATGTAAGTATATGTCAAGGTCAAGAATATATCACAAATGCCACCATCAATGTCAATATAGGAATATACCAATCAATCATTTCAACCAAATATATAAATGCCAACATCAATGACTGCCAATTTCAAGACCAATAGCTTTAACAAGTAGTCATGTCAAACTACCATATAAATCCTCAACCAAATAAAACTGTACTGTCAAAAATGGAAACCAATGTCAAATCAAATGCCATATCTCTGCCAAATAGAAATGATTATTCCTGAAGGGTTTTTTATTCTCCATTTAGTACTTGAAACACATGAACCTTGTATGTAATAGATCATTAATAACTTATATACAGTGCATGTAACAAGTCATTAATAACTTACCAATGAAAGTTGATAAGACATTAACAACTTATTAGAGGCAAGCACATATATAAGCTACCAATATCTAATGCTTAACAGGATACATAGGCAATCAAGCACTAATCAAAACATGGTATATGAGAGGAGTCAATCAATCCTATCTTTGAAATGAATATAAACTTCTTTATCATCGATATATGCCACCACTTCAAAACCATGATGAATGAGCAAGTTTCAATACCAAGTAGCCAAAGTAATACTTACTGCCTTTGTAGGATATGCAGATGTTGAATGCCCTGTACTCCTAATTTCCACATTATAAGTTGTTGTAGGTAAACTCTGGAACATACAGACCATATACCTAATTCACAAAGCAACTTCATTGTTTTTCCAACTGTCAAGTAAAAATTAGCAATGCACAAAACATATCCACTATCTTAGAAAAAGAGAAATTCAAGATATTCATTGTGTAAGTAGTAATAGCATGTGTATAACAACTGAACATAAAAGAGTATAGCCAAACTGCTTATCTCAAAGCTTGTTATCGACAAATCACCAAATGACTGAGGATCCATTTCCTCATATCCACTATTTGGTAACCCTACATGATAACGCTACACTTCCAACACATTGATTCAACTCAACATGAAAGCATTACACAATCCACCATGAAGATCTTGAGATCTTATTACCATCATTGCAAATTGTTGACCCATCAACTAGGTGACGTTAATGAAAATTTTCCTTTGCATTGAAATGACTTAGCATTGACATTCACTAACACCATTAGCATGATAAAAGATGAAGTATCAACACTAACATATCATATCATAACACTGCTTTTTCTTGTAACATGTCAAACACAATCAATTCACCATGACTATGCCATTGCTTCATACTAACTGCCCAACATTAAACACAAGCAAATCATCAATCATGCTAATTTTCAAAGGTCAGAATATGTCAACTTGCATCATCACAGAGTACTGCAAAACTCACTGTAATCTCCATAAACCTTATAGATTACTTTCATTGTTAATAGATGTTTCATTTCAATCTCTTACTGTACGTTGTCACTATATACTTCATACAGATCTAGGTGCTATTGTAGAGTAGACACTCTCATACAAATTTCATCATGCATATGACAATAATTGGTTTCATATCCTTGATTGTTACAAGACAACTTTCTAGGATTTGCATGGAAATAACTGTCCTGTCTACATTTTATGTTGCTTCATGACAATAATTTGACAATATCATAATCAAACATTCAACTGTTCTCTCTAAGGGGGTAAATAATAAAGCACTACATAGCTCCACCTTACCTCATGTTTATATTTCAAGCACTTTGTGAAGTCTCTTATGTGGTATGCACAAGATTAGTTTCTCCTTCTTCTTGACTTTGTTTTCTTCTACACACTGACTTAGGATTTTTATTTTCTTTTCTCAAGATATTCTCTTGCTTTTGCTTGAACATGTATTCTCTAAATGTTTTCATCAATCTTCTTCTACACCATTGTGTTTTGTGCCCAAACATATTGCACCTATAACATAAAGTATTGTAGTCTAGACCAAAAGAAGAAGAATTTCATCTAAACATTCTATGAGAACTTTTATTGACCTTCTTTATATGATCATGTCTTTCGTAGAACCAACATTTACTTGTTGCATGACCTATTTTGTGATAGTTGTAACATATAATTCCATTTTTTTTATTTGACCACTTATAAGAATTTTTATCCTTATTCCATCCAAAATCATTTCTAATATGAATTTTGCAATCTCTAGCTCTATGACCATAAGCATGACATGAATAATAGTGACCATGAAATTGGGAGTAATTATAATATCTTATTGAATGATTCTACCTAATAGATGGAGTTCTTTTTCCCACATCAGAAACTTTCTCTTATGATTTCTTACTATCTTCATTTTTTGAAGCATGTTGTCCTTGACTATTAATATTTTTACTATCTTGAGTAGATTCACTAGTTGATTCTTCTTTCTCTTCATTTGATCTTCTAAAGTAATCATATAGATCTATTTTCTGCTTAGGGGTTCTTCTAACTTTAGAGCATTGTCCTTTTTTGTATCCCAAGCCAAAATAGTTTGTGATTCTTTTGACTACTCAACATGTTATTTAATGCATTAGCACCTTTCTCAAATTTTTGAAACTTGAATTTTTCAATATCTTTCCTCAAAGTGACTATTTCACTTTCAAGCTTTTGACATTCACTAGTTTGACTTCAAGGTCAGATTTTGTAACATCAACTATCTTTTGGCTTCTTTTATTTCTTTCTTTAGACTAATAATAAGTTTGCTAGAATCAACAACTTGACTCTTTAAGTTAACAAGCTGATTTTTTGCCTCATCAAACTCTAAAGACATTTTTTTAAAATCTGAACATACCTTATCTCTTGAATCTTTTTCTTGTTGAAGTTGGTCTTGTAGTATCTTATTCTCTTTTCTGAGTTTCTTGATCATATCAAAATCACACAAAAGTTCACCTTCTAAATCAACTTCACAATCACCTTCATTCATGTCCACCACAAATTCATCAAGTTCTATATTAGACAGTTTTCCTTCTACAAGTTGTGGATTTTCTTTAGGCATTCTACTTTTGCAGGCTATGATTTTTCTTTCTTATTCCTATTCCTTATATTTTTTTCCATATCAGACACAACACTCCAATACTAGGAACCCTTAAGTCGACTAGACTTGATTAATCAAGGATTTGTCTCTAATACCACTTGTTGGATTGAATAAGACACTGAGAGGGGGGGTGAATCGGTGTCTTAGACAAATTTTAACTTTTTCCTTTAAAAGGAATCAAATAATTTATGCTCTTAATATTTCAATGATAAATACATTCATGAATTGAATGCAATCATTAAAGAACTAAAATAAGAAATATTAAAGCAAACCAAAGATCATCACAATCATGAAACATTATCACATCAAAACAATGAGACCATAAGACAGAATTTGACTAGTAGAAAACCCTCTAGGGATAAAAAACCACTCCAGAAATGATGCCTCACTAGCTTAATCTAAAAACTTTTTATTTACAATGCATCACTGGCAATACTATCTCACTAATATATTTCAAATGCCTCACTGGTAATACCACAATGCCTCACTGGCTAAAATGGTCTTACTAACAAAAGAACCTCACTGGTTACAAGAATGCCTCACTAGCATACACACATTTTCCTCACTAGCATACAAATATCTGCCTCATTGGCATACTTTCTATGGTCTTACTAACCAATCTCCAATAAAGAAAGAAACATAACTTCAGGGGGTTACCCTGTTACTGTACGATCCATCAAATGAATTACATTTTCAACACACATACAACATTACTAAAGAATAACTCTTAACAGAGTATATAAACAACAACTGTCGGCATATCTTTGTAATCAACAATAGAAAAAATTTGATATTTCTTTCTATTCAACTCAACCTTTTGAATTTCTTCAACATAGCATAAATAATGTGCATAATTTAAACCCTAAACCAACTGCCTTCAACTGCATGCTTGAAATACAACTTCCCTTAACAATAAACTACATGAACAAGGGTTTCAACAATTTAGGAAACAAATACCCTTTTCCTTAACGAATGCAAGCACAATGGTCAAGAAAAACTCGAGCAAACTACTAAACATATTTGCTTAAAGACGTTTAATCAAAGATACCACAAATCTTAACACACAGTCGTTAACAACCATTATTTTACTCTACAATATTTGATCAAATAAATAACTACCTGTCAGCAAAAAAATTGGAGAATATTACGAGAAATGCAACCTAAAAAACCATCTCTTATTTACTGAAAAATAGTCGAGCAATGTCCTGTCCAAAAAATACCATCATTGACTACAAACCCCAACTCCTCATGCATTTTCACCTCAATGATAACCAACACAATAAATTTTTTTTCACATGTTAAACATGCTTTCCATCGAACCCTAATCTTATTTTTCATGTGATAAAAAACATGTATCGATACCTTTGTCACTACCTTTCCAATATTGGTGTCTCCTTTTGAAACATCTTTGCTATCGATAACAAAGCATTATGATTACCTTGAAAACACCTGTAACCACTATGTAAATGATTTAAGATTTATCAAACCCATGGTCTCTAGGAAGGTCATAATTTCTTGAATATGAAATGTATGAAATGTGAAGTACTCCCCTTTTATGCCTTTTTAAAGAACTGCTATGGCTAAAAGCCTAGCATTTAAAACCAATAAAATACTCCTTTTATTTTTCCATAAAAACCACATTAGTGCCAATTGTAACAAGATGGAAATAGTGAAACCATTATGCCTTGCATTATCAAATGACACAACACTATCACTTGATGCAGCAAATATCATAAAGCCAACCAATAGTAACAAAATTGCAGCATCTTCACTTTTCCAGAAATCTATATGTGAAGGATATATCTGAAACAATCAATGCCATATGATTATCAATATGCTTGTCTATACCATCAAGATCATGCCACAAACCTAGCCATATGATTATCAATGTGCCAAGAGAGTAATGTTGCAATATATGTCGTTGAATCAAGCTTACTATTACCAAGATGTCAATTGCACTGTGCATAGGTAAATATGTCTAAAATACATGCTCAATGATCAAATGTATATTGTGCCATACCAAGTGTTCCATACACCTGTGATCATGTCAATCACCTTGAAACCTTTCATATACCTATTTGACACAATGCCAACCAAAGATGCCACCGAGGTCAACATTTACTTTCACTAACATCATCTCAATTTTACTTTCATCTTTTTCACTTTTGTCTCTTGTTGTTCGAGTTCCTTGGTGTGATTGGATATTAATTCAAAATTTTCATTCTCCCAATCCTTATTCTTTTGAGAGAACTCTTGGGTTCTTTTCTACAATTCCACACCCAAGGACACTACAGTTGGCCTAGTGGGGGTTATGATCTGAGGAATTGGGCCTTGAGATACTGGTGCTTTTTTATGCTTCAACCATAGCAAGATGTGCAAGTACCTCCAATTTAGACCAATGCTCAAACTTATAGAGCTTCTCCTCCAATTCTTTAATTCTTGCATCCCTCTCATCTTCCTTTTTTGATGTGCTTTTAACAATTCTTCCAGTTATTTTATTCTTTTTGTTGCTTCTTGTAATTATTTGCTAATATTCCTTTGTTCAATAGAAATTTCATCTCTTTTTAGAAATTGTTCATCCCCTATTGCACTTGTGTATTCAAAACCTTCTAAAGACACTTAAAATTGTTCGGAATGGTATTACACACTTGAATTTGATCACTAACATTGTTTCGTCCTAAATTTCACCTTCTTTTTGACTGTTTGATTAAATAAGCCTAGTTAATTAAATGCATCATTGTCATCTATTAATCATTGTTTTTATTAGGTTAATTCACCCCCTTTTGCATTCACCTTTCATCTTGTTTAATTGAATAAATCAAATCATTTAATTTAAATCCCCTAAGTCCTCTCATTTAATTAAATAATCCTAAATTATTTAATTAAATGTCATATTGCATCCCCTTTTCATTAAATAAATCAATTATTTAATGAACATCCTCACATTCCTCATCTTGCATAATTAAAACTTAGTTTTAATTACTAATTTCTAATTTTCCTCACCCATCCACTTGCATAGGGAATATTCCAAAGGAATATTCTCCTATTTGACTCCAAAAAGGGAATGATTATTTTCAAACAAACTTTGTAACAAACTTTCAAAGTTGTTACAAAGTGTGTTTGTTTGAATCATTGTGAGCCCTTGATGCTTTCTTTGATCCATGTGATCTTTTATTCTCATCCATTGATGAGAATCCTTGATCCATGCCTTCACCCTTGATTCCATATTAACCATTGATCGATCAAATCGATCTCAACCCTTGATTCTTCATTTTCTCTCCTATAAATACATCACCATTTTGGAGAGAAATGGATCCACTATAAAATAAAAGTTATGCTACCCGTTTGAATACTATCTCTATTCATACTTGCACCATTTTCAAGCTTTTCCCATATTTTCATCCACCCATAGCATCATTTTATCACATTTAGCTTAGTTTTTCAACAATGGAGTTTGGTTAAATGCTCATCTCATCAAAGGGATTGGAAAAGGGTTTCCATTCCACATCAATGTGACACCAATCCCCCAATTGGATAAGGTTTGTAGTATTAGAATGGATTTATTTTAAGCTTTCATGTTCATTTCATGCTTAGTTTAATGGTTTTTTAGTTTTTTATGCTTTCGAACATCTCATTGGGATTGTAGCTTAGAGGGTTCTATATGTCTTAAATTCATTTGGATCTGGTATATTTAGTTCATACTATGACTATGATCACACCTTCTATAATAGGTATTTTTGGGCATCTCCTTCTCATTTCCTTCACCACAAAAGTATCCTTTGAATCAAATTTAGAGGTACTAGTATAATACCAAGACTGCAATAGATGTCTTCATATTTCTAGAGGAATTCCCCTCTGATTCTAATTCTATTTCAATCATAACAATGTATTCTTTTTGTTTTCTACTTGTTCCTTTCATTGTTCCTTTCTTTTGAAGATGATGTGACTATCTCATTGATTGTGTGGGCCTCTTCTACCCCTTTGCAAGTGCAGAAGAAGAGGCTTCACCTTTTCTTTTCTTGCCTTTTTGAGTTTTTTTGGGAACATAAGTTTCTTATTTTTCCTCTTTTGTGGGTTGCTCAATAGAGGCTATAGGTTATGTTTCCTGCAAGCCATGCTCCTCTGAATGTCCCATACTACAAGTAAGTGATGCAATAGGGGAGCTAGAGGGAATTTCCTTTTCTAGAATAACAGGTTATTCCATTATTTGTTCTTGGCCTCTATTATACTCATTGGGCCCTTCAAGGATACTATTGATATTGTTACAATTAAGAAAATTTTCCCAAGAAATATTTGGAAATTGAGCCCTAAGACTCCTCTTTATCAACAATGTAACCAAATAGAAATAAGATAATGTTGTAGTGTTTATTTTCCTCTTGTATTCAGATGGCATTCTCTTTAATAGATTATACAAGAATAGGAACATTTGCATGCCTACCATGGCGAAGATGACTCAACAGTTTAAAATGAACTGTGTATAACAATTTTTTTCTACCATCACATGTCAAATATTTAATTATATAGGAAACAATTGAAGCTCGAATCCAAGGTAAAGACAATCATTTAGT
>VDFB02118350.1:0-30712 GCA_007258455.2 Sequoia sempervirens | reverse complement strand
ATATCCTTCAATATTTGCCTCATCCACAACACTTACATGCAACAAGATTTTGTTGCAATGTACTCAACCTTTGTAGTAGATAAAGATACTAAATCTTGTTTCTTGCTTAGAAATCATACCAATATACATCCAACAAAGAATGCATCACCACTTTAATTTTCCTATCATCTACACAACCAACCCAATCTACATTTTTGTAAGCACTTAGTGAAAGTAGTATCATTTAGACACCATAAGCTCTGATCTAGAGTTCCCATCAAGTATTTAAATATCCTCTTCACTGTTACAACATTTGACTCTCTATGATCTTCTTGAAATCTATCCACAAGAAAAACTACATGCATGATATCTGGTCTAGTAGCAATTAGATATAGCTATCCACCAATCATTGATCTGTACTTGCTTTGTTCAACTTTAGGAGATTCATCATTCTGGCTCACTTACAACCAATAACCATAGGAGTGCATACCAGTTTAGAGTCTTCCATTCCAAACTTCTTCAACATTTCCTTGACATACTTTTATTGTGAAATGAACATGCCTTTGTCTGTTTGATTGATTTGTAGCCCAAGTTAGAAATTCATCTCCCCAAACATAGACATCTCAAATTCTTTTTGCAAAATTCTTGCACATAGATTCATTACCTCCAAAAATTATGTCATCAACATACACAACCACTATCAAGATTTGATCTTTTTCAACTTTAAAGTAGAGATTACTATCTGCAATACCCTTATTGAATCCTTAATATATCAAATACTTATCCAACCTTGCATACCAAGCTTTGGGAGCTTGCTTCAATCCATATAGTGCCTTATTCAATATGTAGACCATATTTGGTTTATCTAATAACTAAAATCCTTCTAGTTGTTTCATGTATACTTCTTCTAATTTTCCATTCAAGAAAGTAGATGCCACATCTATTTGATAAAATTTAAAGTCATTATGTGCTACAAAAGAAAAAAACATCTTGATAGCCGCCATTCTTGCCACTGGAGAAAATGTCTCCTCAAAATCTATTCCTTCAAATTGTGAGTAGCCCTTACACACAAGCCTTGACTTGTTTCTTATCACTTCTCCATTCTCATTTAGTTTATTTTTTAATACCCACTTAGTTCCAATAATGTTTTTGTTTGCAAGTCTTCAGACAAGCTCCCAAATCTAATTCTTTTCAATCTATTGTAGTTCTTCTTCCATACCCTTTATCCAATGTTTATATTTGCATTCCACAAACACTATTTTAGGTTCAACTTCAGAAAGTATACACAAATTTACCTCTTCTTCAGTAGCTTTCCTTCTTTTCAATACACCTTTACTTTTGTCTCCAATTATCTATTCTTCATAATGATTCCTCTACACATACTTTGGGGTTCTATGGGTCTTTTCCAGAGCCACTTCATCTTCAATATTGTAAAGGAGGGGGACAAACTACACCAAGGCTCTAGGTCATGAAGAGCCAAGAGAAGAAGAATGCCATAGTCTACCTCAGGTTGGACAAGTGTTTTAGGTCAAGGGTAGAGAATGAAGATCACTCTCAAGTGCTTATGTCACTCTACTAACCTGAGACTTTTGATGGGGCTAAACAAGTAGACTTTTGGAACCCAAGCTGTACCTCAAAGAACTCTCTACCAAAGGACATCAATGTAGGTCAAGGACAATAGTGCGACGTGCTGGAATCTCACGAGTGCACTGGCGTCCATATGAATAGAAAGTGCAAGAGGACCAAAAAAGGTACAAAAACCTACTAACGGCTTAGCGGTTGAGGTTTGAAGTACTAACTAAAATGATAGCTAGCAGAATAAACAAAATAAATAGAAAGATGATATAGACGTGACAAAAGAAAAGGTGTTGAAATTTAACTCACAAGGATTCCAGTTCGCCAGCAAGCTCCACATTAATACATACCTACACACAACCAAGAGAGGAAAAATGTTTGGGTTGTATAGGGGTTTGGCACAGTCAAACCCCCATCTTTGGTTTTTCCACCTCCACAGACAACCAAATATATTGAGAGATAGAAATATGATAAAGAGAATAATGTTGAAATGGAAGCGAAGCCAAACACTACAAGATACACTATGTTACTCAAATCCAACAACAAAGTAACACAAAAATGTTACCACCCTCGACCAAAGGCACTCAAGGTCAATGAGAGAGGAATGCAAGTCCATAGCTATGGTAGATTCAACGTAGTCACAACAACACCGAAAGTAGTCTCACAAAACACCAAGTTGTAACTTCTATGGTAAAATGTGTGGGATGTTGTGATGTTGGATTTATGATGCCAATAGTGCAACAAGTAGCTGAAATATATGGAGATGATCGAATGGGTGTGTAGAAGATCAAGAATATCCAAGAAGATGGATTAAATGAGAAAGATAGCCATTTGAAGATGAAATGGGAGGGAAAGAGCCGTTCAAATGTTGAACGGAAGTCGTAGGGGCGTTATTTTTCATCACCAATGGAGAATGTAACACCTCTACAAATTCCAGAGGCAGGAGTCATGTTAGGATGGCAGTGCACTATGCAAACATTTGTACATCGTGTGTGCGTCCCCGACAGAAATTCCCCCACTGAAACTAAAAAAAAGTGCCAAGTGGATGGGTTACATAATGAGGATGTGGAATTACATGGTTGGATTTGATTTTTCTAAGGTGGAGGGTGTAAAAGGGGAATTTTCAAGAGGGGTGCAAATTCGCTCCTATACAAATATACAGTTCTTTTTCCTTAGCCATTTCCTTGTCTCTACAAATAGGCTCATTTGATTCATATCCATCTATCACTCCATTGAGTTTTAAAAATATTCATCAACCTTGACACTTGCACTCTCAACAATCTTTCTTAATCTCTTTTTGTAGCACTGGTAAGCTTTGCTTTTAGTAGAATATCCAAGGAATATTCCTTCATTAGACCTTGCATCAAAATTTCCCAAGTTTTCTTTCTCTTCTGATATAACATTTTCTTCCAAACACTTTGAAGGAATTGCCAATAGGGATCCTTCCATACGACAACTCATAGGGAGTCTTTGTGTTGTTTCCTTTTGCTTGAACTTTATTAAGTATGTAAAAAATAGTATGAATTTCCTCTCTCCATTAGACTTCTGATAGGTTAGCTTCTTTCATCATATTCCTTGTAGCTTCTTGAATAGTTTTTCTTTTTCTTTCAACCAATCCATTTTGCTAAGGAGTTTATTGACATTTCATGCCCCCCTTTGATGACTCATCATTGATAACCAATCTGAGAGATCCCCCATGGGCCATCTTACATGTTTTCTCTTTGAAGTTTCCTAAATTTTGCTAAGTCCCAAAATTTTGGGTTTTCGAGCTATCTGTTACTCTCTTCCTTCATGCCTTCTCCATCACTCTTCCTTTCCCATATTTCCTCTAAGTCTTTTGGGTGTTAGCCTTCAACCTTACCCTTTATCCCTTACCAATCCATCTTACCTCTTCCATTTTTTCCTTTCTCCTTTCAACCTTCATCCTTTAGTCTTCCCTCTCCTCTTCCATTTTGCAAGGCATAAGCCTTCCTCCCAACCTCTGACCTCCGACGGTATGAGATCCAACCTCTGAATTCTCATCTTTTTTGACCTTCTCCTTCCATTTTTCTTCTCATCGATGCCTTGATTCTAAAATTCAACTAAGTGTCAGGGTGGGTTTCAAGTTTCGGTCTTTGAACTTCCACTTTACCTCTTACCTTTCTTTGGTAAGAGGTATCTCATCTCCCTTACCCCTAATTTTCGGATATAAGCCTTCTCTCTTACCCTCGATGTTACTTCGTGGTCCCTTCCTCTCTTTTTTCCTTTGGCATGAGGTAAGATGTAAGGCTGACACCTGACCTTCGATCACTTGATCATCAATGTCCGACAATGCATTTTCAAGGGTCTAGACCATTTTTTCAAATGCTTGCAAAGGTGATTTTTTTGGGCCCAACACCCTGACCTTCTTGTGTATTGGCATTTTTTTTGGGCGACATTTTTTAGGCTCGATTTGAACTTTGAGCTACCAGATTTGATTCTTGGACTTCGAGAATGACATTAATTGCATTACATGCCTTCTACAAGTGGATTTCATGGGCGACCATGGTCATTTATTGCTCTTTTATTGACTTTCTTGGTGGATCTATGCCCTAATCACGATTTTCACATAATGGATCCATTACTACTCACATAGTATTTTTTGATAACCCTAGTTAGGGTTAGGGTTTGACTTGTGTTTCTCAATTATACCTGATCTATAAAGGAAAGAAATGTATTCATTTTTAGGTTTCTTCCTTTGGCTCCTCTAGGGTTTTTCTTTTGTAGACCTATATTTTACACTCTACCATTGTAAAGATTGGCTTTTTACCTCTATGTTATTGAAATCAATCAAGCTTTCATCTTCTCATCTCTTTTGTATTTGAGTAATTTATTACCTTCATATATGAGTGTTTATTGTATTTTCATGTATGCATGTTTGTTTCAAATGGTTTACAGTTGTTGGTTTGAGAAAACTTGCTTTCCTTCCACCGCCTTGTCAAACCCTAACCTCCATGTTTTCCTATGAAATCAACCAAACAAAGAATTGTGTGAGTCTTTTGGTCCCTCTTCAATGATGTATTGTGCAGTCTAAGTTGGGAAAAAATGACCCTTCCATCTTGGTGTACCACCTCCATTTCCCTTTCATGCATTCTTTCTTAGTGGTAGATTTTCATGTGTTGGATTGGACAAGCACATAGCACTGGGATTAAAAAAGGATGTTAGCCTTCTCTATAGATTCGACCTCATATGTGCAAAGTGTTGAATATTGCTGATATGTGATTGTCATTGATGTCAACACTATTGGAACTAATGTCTTTAAGGCTATATATGTCGAGGATATTGAGAAAATTGTAATAAAATAAGTTGCAAGTTGTTGGTGATGTAGTGAAGTTCAATATAGCCACCATATTGATAGCTAGCCCACTATATTAATGATAAGAGGTTGTGGATACACGAATTTTTAGAGGTTCACTTGAAGATTTGATCGAGTTATGAGTAACTGTGTTCTAGAAGTTGTTTAGTTGTTCTAGTTAGTGTTCCTGAAAGAAGTTGATGTGATTCTAGTAATTTGAGTTGTTAAAGCTGCTTTTGTGGTGATTCATGATGCTTGTGGATGTTTCTAGATCATTCTCTATATGTGTTGTACATCCACATTCATCATTGTGCTCGCGATTGGATATTTCTTTTGTGAGTTCATGTTTTTCATGTCCATGGCCAACAGGGTGATTGTAGCATGTTGTGGATCTTTGAGGCATAATTTTTGAAGTTGTTTCGTATTCGAGGATGTTTTTTTGGGTCCTTACTATGTTGTGGATGACATTGTTTGGTTCACATTGATAAATTGTTTATTGATTTGGGCCAACATTTTGTACACATTTTATGTTTTATTGGGTCAACATGTAGTTGATGTTATCCTTGGTTGCGGATATATATAATCAATTTTGTATACCATTTGATGTAAGTGGTGTGCGAAGTGTGTGAGTTCTATGTGTGAATAATGTTCTAATCTTTTGAGAGCAGAAGTAAAGTGTGAAGAAGAGTGAGCAGATGTTTATGTGCTTAACCGGAACTGTAATGAGGCATTATCAGATGCTATTTTCTCAGTTCAAAATTTGGATGTAATCTGAATGTTTCTGTAAGACAGTGTGTCTTCCTTTGGGCAGTAAGCCTTTTTGTATTTGAGCAGTGAGCTCTAGGCAGCCTGCCTGAATGCATGTGCATTCCCCATTTACAATTATTTTATACTTTTAACAGGGTATAATCTTGTGAACTAACCTCCACTGTGGTTTTTCCCCTAATAGGGTTTCCACATAAAAAATATTGGTTTTATGTGTGTTTTTGATGTGGTGATGGTTTATGCTTTCATTTCTATTTATCATATATGAGAATAAGTTTAATATGTATAATTTCTGTGACAACTGATTCACCCCCCTCTCAGTTGTCTGCCCTTGTGTTTCGAACAATTGGTATCAGAGCAGGTTCCTTGGAAGAAGTTTAATAGCTTGAGGTTATCCGGGATGGCGACATATAAGAAGGATAGTCTGAGATTTGATGGAACAAATTATTCTCTATGGAAGACTTGAATGGAGTGTCATCTAAGATGCATTGGTGAACCTTATTGGAACATTACAAAGAATAGGTATATCATTCCACATAATGGTCCTTCTACTGCAGGTGAGATTAAGGAAGCCAAGTACAATATCAAGGCTAAGGAAGCATTGTTGAGTGCTCTAACTGGTTCCGAGATGACAAATGTAATTGATCTGAAGATTGCTTATGAGATCTAGAAAAAATTGGAAACTTTGTATGAAGGTGATACCCATGTGAAGATTTCTAGGCTGCAAAGTCTGAAAGGGAAATATGAAATGTTGAAAATGGGTGAAGATGAGAACATCACTTCTTTTATGCAGAGAGTGAATGAACTTGTGTGTAATATCAAATGTGCTGGTGGAACATTAGAATAATTAGAGATTGTTGCTAAAGTGCTCATATCCCTGCCTACTGCATACAAACACAAATTTGCTACTATTGAGGAGATCCAGACTGTGACAAATGTAACCAGAGACATGTTGATTCGTAAGCTTGTTGTTTTTGAGTTAAGTGTTTTTGGTGATTCTCTTCCTAAGAAAGAATTTGCATTCAAAGGTACTATATTCAGAAAAGATAAGCAGAGATATGATCCAGGAGAAATTTCTTCTAGAAACTTTTCCAAGTATGAGCAAGAAATCAGAGAGATTGAAGAAGAAGAGAGAAACTAGATGAGCTTGAAGCACTTATTGTCAAGAGGGTACCTAGAGGAGAAGGTAAGTATAAAGGTAAATTTCCTCTTAAATGTTTTTCATGCAATAAGATAGGTCATTTTTCCTCAAGGTGTCTGGAAAGAGTTCCTAATCCAAGACCTAACAAGCCTAGATTCCAAAGAAAGTGTTATTATGCTACTGATGAAGGTGTGACAAATGATGAATCTAATAAAGGGAATGTAAGTGAGGATGAATGGTTATTTGCTGCTATCAAGGAAAAATGATCCAGTACCTACTAAATTTGGTAGTTGCATGAATGTGGAGAAATCTCTAGCTGCTAGAGTTGAAGAGAAAGATGAATGGGTGGTTGAAAGTGGATGATCTCATCATGTGACAGGTGATAAAATTAAATTCGCGAGCTTGGAAAATTATGATGGTGGTGTTGTAAGATTTCATGATGACAAAGCTGGTGTAATCCATGGTAGAGGATCCATTTCTATTGATGGTAACCATAATATTGATGGCATTCTATACGTGGAAGGTTTGAAGCATAATCTTGTAAGTGTTGGATAGATGGTTGACAAGGGATAAAATCTTCAATTCAAGGATGGAAACTATAGAATATTGGGGAGTTTCAGAAATGTGATTGCATCTGGTACAAAAACAAAAGCTAATATCTTTCACCTGAGTGTT
The DNA here is from genome assembly GCA_007258455.2 of Sequoia sempervirens. Classification (NCBI taxonomy): domain Eukaryota; kingdom Viridiplantae; phylum Streptophyta; class Pinopsida; order Cupressales; family Cupressaceae; genus Sequoia; species Sequoia sempervirens. Next base: position 23,264 of record VDFB02118350.1, on the reverse strand, counting down.
GTTAGTAAAGTTATCTGATTGCTCAAGTTGATGAAAGTTGGTTGTGGCATAGGAGATTGTGTCATGTAAACTTTGACCATTTTATCAAGATAAGCTCTACTTAGGTAGTGTGAGATCTTCCTAAGTTAATAAAACCTACTAATACCATATGCAAGGAATGTCAGTTAGGGAAGCAAACTAGAATTTCATTCCAGAGCAAACAACATTGTTCAAATGAAGTGTTGGAGCTTGTGCATACTGACTTTTGTGGCCCTTCTAGAGTTAGAAGTTTACAAGGAGACATGTATTTCATGTTACTTATTGATGTTTATTCTAGAAAGATGTGGGTTACTTTCTTGAGGGAAAAATATGAAGCTCTAGAGAAATTCAAGATTTTTAAGGCTATGGTTGAGATAGAGAAAGATCTGAAGATTAAATTTCTGAGATCAGATAGATGTGTTGAATTCACTTCTGGTGAGTTTAATTCTTTTTGTGAAGAGCATGGGATAAAGAGACAATTATCTGCCCCACGAACCCCTCAACAAAATGGAGCTGTGGAAAGGAAGAACAAGATAATTCAAGAAGTTGCTAGGACAATGATGCTGGAAGGAAATGTTCCTCATATCTACTAGAGAGTGTTGGAATATGGCTTCTAGTGTTGTCATTGATGGCAACCTAAGTCATTGATCTGGTCCACATGTCAGTATTTGACCATACCGAAAGACAAAATGAAGAACATGGTATCCGACTAAAGTTGAGTTTGTCGATCCATATGCATTACCAGTTTATCATTTTTGGGTTGTGGACCTCAGGGAAGGTCGTTGGGTATTTGGAATGTCTTATTATCGAGTTTTCTACTATTGCATCAAGTGGTGTACGAGTTAGGAGATCCGGTTGTTCGATTTTTTGTTCATCAGTGAATGAAGGCCGACTATGTAAATGTAGTGTGTTGTGGATGTTTGAGGTGAAATTATTTGAGGTATTTTTAGGTTTTTGGATTTTGTTTCAGGTCCTCACTATATTATGGCTGAATTTGGTTGGTGCACATTGAAAATCATTTATGATTTGAGCTAACAATTGGAAAATACTTTCTATTATATTGAAGCCGACATGAAGTGATTAAATCCTTGGTAGCGGATATATATAAGAGATCAGTTAATTCATTTTCATGTGTGTTCTAAGTGTTTCGATATATATTATGAATATCAGAAGGTTTGCAAGTGATTATTCACATTTTCACTTGTGCATAAGAGGTTTTTGTGAAGCAAATTGAGGTAGAACATAGCGAAGCATAGAATCAAATAGAAGGTCCAAAATTTGATCTATGAGCCTAACCAGAACTGTAACCAGGCATTTGTAGATGCTACTTTCTTAGTTCAACCTTTTGATGTAATCCAAATCTTTTGTAAGGTAGTGATCCTTCTTGATTTTGAGCAGTGGGCTCTAGGCAGTGTGCTTAAATGTAAGCGTATTCCCATTTTGTAAAACACTTATATTTGAGTACTCAAATTGTGGATTGACCTCCACCGTGGTTTTTCCCCTAACAGGGTTTCCACGTAAAAATCATTGTGTTATGGTTTTTTGGATGATTGCTTTATGTGTTTGCATCTTTCTCTTAGTTGAATGTTATAAATGGTTTAAAGATCGGATTGTTAAAGTTAAATATTGTTGAACACTGATTCACCCCCCCTCTCAGTGTTCCCTAATTCCAATAATTGGTATCAGAGCTAAGTTCCTTGGAAGAAGTTTAACTACTTGAGGTGGATCTTGGAATGTAATGGAATTTGGCAGTCTTAAGCAACAACTTATGGTGGCACTTGATAATCTTGATTAATCTAAAGCAAAAGACTGGGAATTGAAAGAAAATCTTAAGGATGCTGAGAAATTCACTTAGAAGTTGAACGATCAAATTATTAAATCCAGGGAGAAGAGAAAGGATCTCTATGATCAGATTAAACAAAGAGAGAGAGAGAAAAAACATGGATGACGATCACTTGAATCAAACCTTGAAGAAAATAACTAAAGAATGTGAAAATATTGCCAGAGACAATGTTACGCTAAAGCATGAGATGGAATCTATGGTGATGAAGCTAACTAAGGAAATTGAAGATAGAAAGAAGAATGACGAGAATCTTGCACAATACCTGAAAGAAAGATCTGATGAATGCAAAAAATTAATGGAGAATTCATTCAGTTCGAGATTGAATTATAACAATCCAAAGACAATAAACAAGAGCTTGAAAGACAAATTGTTATTCTCAGGTATGAACTTGCTACTGCAAAAGAATACAAGGAGAAGTTCAAGATTATCTCAGTTAAGCTTGATGAGTTGACTCAAGGACAAAAGAGTGGAAGTGACAAGCGAGGTCTTGGATATGAGAAAGGAGAAAGTTTCAGATCTGGACAAAGGAATTTCAGGCAAGGAAATCAAATGAACAAAGCAAAAAGGCATCTAGTAAGGAAACCTAATGCTCAAAAGTTTAATAGATATTTTTTTGCTTGCAATAAATTTGGTCATATGGTTGCTCAGTGTAGAAGTCAAATGAAATCAAGAGATTCATCATTCTCTGGTTAGTGCTTCAATTGCAATAAGTCTGTTCAAAAGTCAATTGAATGCAAAAATATGTCAAACAACTCTGTTAATAGAAGAAATGTAAAATGTTATACATGTGGAAGATTTGGGCATATGGCTAACCAATGCAGATAAAAAAAATCAATGGAATGAATGGTCTAGACAAGGAAATGTTGTGTGTTACAATTGCAATAAATACGGTCACATATCAAGATTCTGCATAAACATAAATATGGAAAGAAGAGGTTTGACATACAAAGGCAGAAATATGCAAAAAGATGACAAAAGAAAAGGGAAAGTGACTGTGGATGAAATAAGAGATCAAATGAAGAAGACATGGGTAATAAAGAGTGAGTCTATTGTAGGAAATGAGCTAGGACCAGAACCTGCTTCTGGTAATTCCTCTAGAAATTGATTTTAGGCCATTGGCCTAGGGGGAGTTGTCAAGAAAATCCTTCAAACCCCTTGCCGGTAATTGACACTGGGATGTGGATGAGTGCAGTGGATGCACTGATGATCTACAGATACTATAGAATCAGTTGGAAAGGACATGATGCTGAATTGAAGGTCCCTAGAAGTTTTCTTGTTTGATGAATGAGAAACCAGGGCATCCAGATAAGTTAGGGAAAAAGAATTTATTACAAAAAAAGGCTAGGTGTGTGAGTTATAAAAAGGCAAGTTAAAACCCTCATTTTCCACTTTGTATCGAAGAAAAAAAGGAGAGAACTCTATAAACATAATTTTGAAAGAGTGAAGTCAATTCGACAGCGAAACCTTAATCCATTAGGTACTTTTGTTGTATTGAAGAATTTCCATTTAATTTGTTGAAGAACTTCTTTGGTAGAATCAAGTCATGAGTACGGAAGGTAAAATGGAACAAATCAAAGGAATGATAAACCTAGATGAGTATAGTAGTGAGAAGATTAAATTTGTAAGAATCATGTCACTCAATGAATTGAAATGGCTAAAAGAAGCAAAGCACAAAAGCTTGGATATTTGGAGTGAATTTCCCTATTCCGAGAATGTAGAAATCATTGAGTTTATTCTGAATAGATTGAGTGATGATATTCTAACTCAAGAAAAACCCTACCATATCTTGAAAGAAGTGATTGCAGCTGTAACTGGGTTATGCAAAGTCGGAGATGTGCCAAGAAAGAAGTCAATTTAAAATAAAGAATTCAAAACCCTAACTGGAGTAAATGGAGATCAAAGGGAACTGATAATCTCCACAATTAAAGATTCAATAACAAGGTACATTACGCATGGAGTATCCTATAAAATATTTTTTAGAAACAAAGATGCTGCAACTTCGGTAGCTACACTGTTTACATTTCACACAAGATGATAATGGAAGATGAGGATTTTGACCTTTGTGGATTACTGAAAGATCAATTGATGAAGAACATACAACTGACAAAGATGGTAGGTTACCCTTTTAGGTTTGGTACTTTGGTTATATGTCTTGTGATGTATTTTCTAAATTTCTTGCCCTTGATCAACAATGCAATATGGGAAGAGAGTGAACCAGTTTGCAAGGAGATTTACATACATTCTAACAATTTGGAAAAATGTGATCAAGAATATGAAAGTTTCTTCAAAGGTTTGTTAGGAAAGTTTGTTTCAATTTTTATTTCCATTCTGGTAAAGGAAATTGAAGTTGGTTCCTCCTCTGATGAGATGGAGAGAAAGAAGAAAAGAGCAAAAGAAATTGTTGTCTGTAGTCCACCAACATGCAAAACCCTAAGAGTTGAAGGGAAAGAAAAAGAACAAGTTATTGTTGACATACCAAATGAGGAATCTAATAAGGAAACTGAGGACAACCAAGGAAAATAACTAGAAATAGCTAAACCGAAACAAGAAAAGGAAATGTCAAAAGAAAGTGAAGGAGAAGGTGATTTAACCAAAGAAGATATATTGCAACTTATTCATGAGAAAGATGGAATGCAGAAAATAGCAAACATGTGGTCTATCAGACCTTCATATGAGTAGGACATGATCTTAAGTGTACTAAGTATTCATCTTGTGCACAATCATATCAAATTGGAGAGTTTTCATAATACATTACTAGAAAAGATAATTAAATGCATCAAGGAAATCATGGACTCTGAGTCTCAAAACAAGGAAGAAGGAGAGGTAATTCTTCACCTAAAGAAGCAATACATATTGTCACTTACCAAACTGAAAAGGCACATGAATCAATTAAGGAAATGCATAAGCACAACAAACAACATTTACAACCATTGTCTTTGATGGCCTCATGTAATTAGCAAGTACAAAGAGATGCTGGAACAAATTGAAACAGAGTTAAACAATATTGGATAAAATTTTAGCATGTCTCAAGATGTTGATGGTGAAATTAAGAAAAGAATTCAGGAATTACAGTCAGAGCATACAAATGTTTAGAACACTAGGAACATGATTGTTGACACCTTTTGGAAAGTGAAGGACATAACATAATGCAGGCTGGAACAGTTGATTGAAATAATAAGGAAAGGAGAGATATTAGAAGAAGCCTTCACCATTCTGGAATCCCTCATCAAGATTATCAACCAGACATCTAAAAATAACAGCATGATCATAATCACCGGGATTGTGGTAGAAGCATGGAAAAAGTTTCTTCCGAAGATGAAGGAAAAATACAAAATAATCTTCAAATAGCGGTTGTATTTCTTCAAAATTTTGAATCAGTTTTTGCTTAATTTTTTGGTTACACTTCATAGGGGCAGAAAGAAAATATTTTATTTTTGTCATTGATGTCAAAGGGGAGAGACAGCAGTGAAAAATGCCTTATCAAACTCAGGGGAATTTTTGTCAGCTATGGCTTTTTGAAGTTTTGAAGGTTCTAACACTTAGTAATTTTTCACAAGTGTTACCATCAATGCCAAAGGGGGATATTTTTGGCATATGGCTTTTGGTGTTGTCATTGATGGAAACCTAAGTCATTGATTCGGTCCACATGTCATTATTTGACCATACTGAAAGACAAAGTGAAGAACAGGGTATCCGACTAAAGTTGAGTTTGTCGATCCATGTACATTACCAGTTTATCAGTTTTGGGTTGTGGACCTCAGGGAAGGTCATTGGGTATCTGGAATGTCTTATTCTTGAGTTTTGTGTTGTCGCATCAAGTGGTGTACGAGTTAGGAGATCCGATCGTTTTATTTTTTGTTCATTAGTGTATGAAGGCCGACTAAGTAAATGTAGAATGTTGTGGATGTTCGAGGCGAAATTATTTGAAGTATTTTTGGGTTTGTGGATTTTTTTTTGGGTCCTCACTATGCTGTGGCCAACTTTGGTTGGTGCACATTGAAAATCATTTATGATTTGAGCTGATAGTTGGAAAATGCTTTCTATTTTATTGAAGCTGACATGAAGCGATTAAATCCTTGGTAGCAAATATATATAAGAGATCAGTTAATTCATTTTGGTGTGTGTTCGAAGTGTGTTGATGTATATTATGAATATCAGAAGGGTTGCAGAGTGATTATGCACAGTTTCACTTGTGCAAAAGAGGTTTTTGTGAAGCGAATTGAGGCAGAACAAAGCAAAGTGTAGAATCAGACAAAAGGTACAGAATTTGATCTATGAGCCTAACCAAAACTATAACCAGGCATTTGTAGATGCTAATTTCTCAGTTCAACCTTTTGATGTAATCCAAATATTTTGTAAGGCAGTGAGCCTTCTTGATTTTGAGTAGTGAGCTTTAGGCAGTGTGCCTGAATGCAAGTGCATTCCCATTTTGTAAAACACTTATATTTGAGTACTCAAATTATGGATTGATCTCCACCATGGTTTTTCCCCTAATAGGTTTTCCACTTAAAAATCCTTGTGTTATGGTGTTGTGGATGATTGCTTTATGTGTTTGCATCTTTTTCTTAGTTGAATGTTATAAATGGTTTAAAGATCAGATTGTTAAATATTGTTCAACACTGATTCACCCCCCCTCTCAATGTTCCCTGATTCCAACAAAGAGAAGTTGTGAGTTTCCATTTACACTCTCAACTGGGTACATGTCAAAGGTGATACTGGTAAGACCCCTTATGAGCTATGGTTTGGTCATAAGCCTACTGTTAGATACTTCAAAATCTTTGGGAGTAAATTCTATATCAAAAGAGATGAAGATACAGGAAAGTTTGATGCTAGAAGTGATGAAGGAATCTTTCTTGGTTATTCTACTAAAAGCAAAGCCTACCAGTGCTACAACAAGAGATTGAGGAAAGTAGTTGAAATTGCTAATGTCAAGCTTGATGAAGACACAGTTAGACCATCCAAAACCTATGGATATGATTCAGATGGTCAGAATAATAGTTCAGATAAAGGAAAGAAAGTTAAAAATCAAAATCAAGTTCAAATCATTCTTGTGAATCAGGAAAATCAAGAGGAAGGAACTAGTGAAAGTGTAGAAGTGAGATCACAAGAGCCTGAAGTTCAAGAAAATCCTAAGACTCCAAGGTATGTAAGACTAAATCATTTAGAAGATCAAATTATAGGTGATAAGAACAAAGATGTTCAAACTAGGAGAAGAATTGTAGAAGAATATTGTTTGATCTCAAAGACTAAGCCTAATAGTGTCAATGAAGCATGCAAAGATGAACATTGGGTGGAAGCAATGAAAGAAGAACTACTACAAATTGAGAAGAATGATACATGGATTCTTGTTCCTAGACCTAAGGAAAAAAATGTAATTGGAACTAAATGGGTCTTTCGAAAAAAATTGAATGAGAAAGGTGAAGTTGTTAGAAACAAAGCAAGACTTGTGTGTAAAGGATATTCTCAGATGGAAGGAATTGACTTTGAAGAAACTTTTTCTCATGTTGCTAGGATTGAAGTTGTTAGACTATTTCTTGCTTATGATGCTTAAAAACACTTTAAGGTTTATCAGATGGATGTCAAGTCAATATTTCTAAATGGTGAGATGGAAGAAGTGTATATTGAGCAACCTAATGGGTTTCAATTGACTGATCAGGGAGATATGGTTTGTCAGTTGAATAAAGCATTGTATGGACTTAAGCAAGCCCCAAGAGCATGGTATGTCAGATTGGATAAGTTTTTTTTGAAGCTTGTATTTAAGGATACTTTTGAGTATCTTAGAGGGAAGCTAGGGGTTATTACCCCTCCTAATCAGAATTAAGATGCACTGACTTGCATCAGTCTGTGCATTTCATAGTCATATCTTGATCCAGATTGATGTTGTGGTGGCTACTACTCAGGGGGAGAAGTCAGATGTTCAGATATGTGGTTCAGAGCTTGTGTGTAAAAATATAATGTGTATCTTTGTCATTGATCTCAAAGTAGGAGAAGAGTCATGTGAAAAACTATAAGGAGAAAAGAGTCAAAATCTAAGGGGGAGAAAGTGCTAAGAGAAAGTTGTGTTGATGGTGTTTTTCACATCATGTGTTTCCATAAATGCGAAAGGGGGAGATTGTTGAATATTGCTGATATGTGGTTGTCATTGATGTCAACACTATTGGAATTAATATCTTTAAGGTTGTATATGTCAAGGATATTGAGAAAATTGTAATAAAATAAGTTGCAGGTTGTTGGTGATGTAGTGAAGTCCAGTAGCCACCATACTGATGCCTAGCCCGATATATTGATGATAAGAGGTTGTAGATTAAAGGGTTTGTCGACAAGTATATCTTGTTTATCAACATGAAGTTTCAGAGGTTCGCATGAAGATTTGATCAAGTTATGAGTATCTTTTTTCTGATAGTTTTTCAATTGTTCTAATTGGTGTTCCTGAAAGAAGATGTGATTCTAGTAATTTGAGTTGTTGTGGATGCTTCTATGGTGATTCATGATGATTTTGGATGTTTCTAGATCGTTCTCTATCTGTGTTGTATGTCTGCATCGATCGTTGTGCTCGTGATTGGAGATTTTATTTTATGAGTTCATTTTTTTCTTGTTCATGGCGGGCAGGGTGATTGTAGTGTGTTGTGGATCTTCGAGGCATAATTTTTGAAGGTGTTTCATATTTGAGGATGTTGTTTTGGGTCCTTACTATGTTGTGGCTGACATTGTTTGGTTCGCATTGATAAATTGTTTATTGATTTGAACCGACAGTTTGTACACATTTTATATTTTATTGGGCCGACATGTAGTTGATGTTATCCTTGGTTGTGGATATATATAATTGATTGTTTATACCATTTGATGTAAGTGGTGTGCGAAGTGTGTGAATTCTATGTGTGAATAATGTTCTAATATTTTGAGAGTAGAAGTAAAGTGTGAAGAAGAGTGAGCAGATGTTTATGTGCTTAACTGGAACTATAATCAGGCATTCACAGATGTTATTTTCTTAGTTCAAAATCTGGATGTAATCCAAATGTTTCTATAAGATAGTGTGTCTTCCATTGGGCAATAAGCCTTTTTGTATTTGAGTAGTGAGCTCTAGGCAGTGTGCCTGAATTCTTGTGCATTCCCCATTTACAATTCTTTTATACTTTTAATAGGGTATAATCTTGTGGACTAACCTCCACCATGGTTTTTCCCCTAACAGGGTTTCTACGTAAAAATTCTTGGTGTTATGTGTGTTTTTGATGTGGTGATGGTTTATGCTTTCATGTTTATTTATCAGATATGAGAATAAGTTTAATAAGTATAATTTTTGTGACAACTGATTCTCCCCCCCTCTCAGTTGTCTGATATTGTGTTACCAACACAAAGGTCCCACACCTTGAGGTTGTTTCCATTGTGTCATTGGAATGCTGAGCTTTGTGCTCAATAGGGTGCAATTTGAAGTGACAATAGAGTCCTAGGGGCAGAAAAGTGCCTCTTTATTCCATGATTCTCGTAAAACATGTTAAATTCATTAGAGGTGAGTCATCCACCTCTGTTAGACCTCAAACATATGATTTTTATGTCCTTTTAATTCTCATCCATAACTTTAAATGTTTTGAACCTATTTAGGGCTTCACGTTTTTCTTTGAGAAAAGTAACCCATGTCACTTTAGAATAATCATTAATCAAAAGCATGAAATGCCTGTCACCTTGAAGACTTCTTACTCTTGTAGGACCACAAAGATCTATATGTACCAACTCCAATAATCTGTTAGAAGATTTTTCTTTTCCTTTGAAAATTTTTCTTGTTTGTTTTCCAATCTCACAATCCTTGCAGACAACTTTGATAGGCTTTTTAATCTTTGGTATATCTCTCACTACTTAATCTAAACTGATTCTTACTAGATTATCAAAATTAATTGTGACACATCCTCCTTTTCCATAACCAACTTTCATTAATCTGAGTCATAAAACAATGACCATTAGCACCCTTGAGCTGATAAACATTTCTATTTGTCCTTCTTCCAGTAGCAATCATAGTTACAGACCCATTTATGATCTCACATCCATCATCTTGAAACATACGATTATATCCTTTGCTACACATTTTTCCAACACTCAAGAGGTTATGCCTTAAACCCTTAACATATTAAACATCATTAGTATTATTCTTGGCATCAAAACTGATTGAACCTATTCCAAATATCTTATCACTTAAATCATCACCAAATCTAACAAGTCCTCCATCATACTTTTCAAGTTTAATAAACTTACTCTTGTCTCTAGTCATATGGTTAGAGAAACCATTGTCAATGATCCAATAGTTCTTATCATGTCTAGCATGAAAGGCAGATGCCAAAGTAGCTTTAGTCTTTTCCTTTATCTTTGGAGGGCATTCCTTTACATATCTTTCAGAGTTAGTAGAAATAGATTCATCTTTTAAAGCCATGAACAAGAATTCAACATCATCATCTCCATAATCAAATTCATCATCATAAATACTTGCACTTTCTCGAATGCAATATCTTTTCTTAATCATCTTATAGGTCTATTTTCCTTGTTTTTGTCGTTCAAAACTTTGTTTGGACATCTTGAAGCATAGTGACTTATCTTTCAACAGCTGAAACATTTTAAAGGTAACTTACCTTTGTACTTACCAATACCATTTTTCATCCTTCTCACAAAGTTATTTTCCACATCATCAAGATCCTCCTGATCTGATTCTTTAGTCTTCTCTTATTTTCCAACCTTCAAATCTGTCTCAACTTTTGCACCATTATTTGTACCAAATTCTATCATTTCAAATGCAATTAGGGAACCATACAATTGATCTCTAGAATACTCATCTAGATTTGAAAACTCCTCAATAGTAGAAACTTTATGACTGTAAGCTTTAGGTAGGGTTTTAAGAATTTTCTTTACCACTTTTTATTCTTTAACTTTTCCACCAAGACCTCGAATGGAGTTGGCCACTTGATCTACCCTCTACATGTAACTTGTAATGTTTTCATCTTTAGAAATTCACAAGTTCTCAAATGCGATCTTTAGATTTTGCATCTTATCTTGTTTAACCTTATCATCTCCTTCATAAATGCTTTCCAACTTTGTCATGATTTCTCTAGCAGTTTTCAAATTTATAAATTTCACTAATTCAAAATTTGTAAGACTACTTAAAAGAGAATAACTTTCTTTGCTATTGCTTTAATAGGCCTTGATTTCAACTTTAGTGCTCAAACTATTTGTAGGTATAGTATATCCATTTTGAACTAAATTCCAAACATCATATCCGAGATAACTTAGAAATCCTTCCATCCTTGTTTTCTAGAATGCATAGTTTGTTTCATCAAACATAGGGATCTCCTTCTTGTGCACCTTCCCAGATCTACCTTAAGCGGTTAATATTTTCTTCAAGGAACCTTGCTTTGATACCAATTGTTGAATTCATAAGACAATTGAGAGGGGGGTGAATCAGTTGTACCTTAAAACGCCAAAACCCTCATACACATTCAGATCCACATTCATTCATTAATCCCTTAAATTATTTATGATGATTTATTATGAAAATAAAATAATAGAAACTAAATACAACAACACCATACACAAGAGAATACCAGATTTATGTAGAAAAACTAAGAAGGGAAAAACCACGATGAGGATTAGCTCACAATATAAATAATATCAACACTAAATACAATAGGGCTCACTATTAGAGGGATCACTACCAAAAGAAAGAAAGGATCACTATTAAAAAGTTCAATGCTAGAATAGAAAAGAAGATAGAGAAGAAATGTTACATAGAGAAAAACATCTGAATGCAATAGATAATTCACCACAATATCACCAACACCTTCGCAACTTGATTGACGAATTGTAGACACCTTATGCTCATTGCATCTAGTAGTCTAACACATGAAAGCTTGCAGTGCACTTCTCAAACTCACACTCTAACACTCTACAATTTACATAATTTGTATCTTTCTTGTCTATCTTATCATCCCTCAACAATCCAACTCTTATTTATACAATTTTCAACCTTGAAACCCTTCTCCAATATCGGCTATACACATCAACCGTACAAATTCAAATTAGGTCGGCACGAAAAGACTTCTATGGTGGATAGAAGTGAAAGTAGGCCACAACACTCCTTATTTGGCACCCAAATAAACAACACCACCCTACAACATGCTTCTACAAACAATAATTATTCACTACAATTAGTGTAAACACTAGGTCAGACATTACTCGTGTAAACACCATTAAAATTTTAAGTACATGCTTCCTTAAATACAAGGATGAGTTGAAAAACAAACTCCATGCTTGAACATGATCTAGAATATTCCTCAAACACCTTGAAATCCAACAAAATCCTTCACAACAACTTCCACCTAAAGAATGTACACACCCAGTACACTCAAACAAATTTTCCATACACTGTTACTTGAGAAACTAACTTTTGAAGCACCAAACCTTGAACCATCTTGACGAAAAAAATAAACCAACACTATCAAGACTCCTTCATATCTGCAAGACCTAAAACATAACTAGGGAGAAATGCAGAGCAAAGACATTTCTCCCAGACACCTCTACAATACACAATTCACACACTGGTGAACACAAATCCTTCTATACAATGATCAAACACACCAAATCCTAGATATAACACGTCTAAACATCTGTCACCGACATATCTGAAACTCACAGGAAAATATTCAACCTAGAAGAAATGCAGAGAAAAACTAGAACACATCCCTATATCATAGAACACCACTGTAACACATTGTTACCTCTTTTTATCAATTTTTCTCAAAATCACTTGGAAACCAAGCACTAGAGACACATCCTCATCACCTTCAACACTTCCTCATTACCACCAAGCCAATGACAACATAATAACTAAACCACATATCTATAGACAAAATATTATCAAAGCAACACTAGAGGTTGACACTAGTAGCTTTACTAATGACAACATAATACAACTAATCAAAGCATGGATAACATCAACTTCTCACACTTTCATCCAAAAATAGACATCAATGACAACATAGGCTTGTTGACATCAATGACAACACCAACTGCTCATACTTACAACACTACCTAGGACACATGTGTTAAAAAGTCAAAAGATAAGATAAGATCTAATGACAACTAACACCTTCTAGAAAGATTCCCTCCTAGGACCTAAGTAAACATTTAAATAGGACCTACTAATGACTAGATAGTTAAAACACCTATTTACACCAACACATATGACATGATCATACATTTCCAATGATCCACAGGTTTTTATCCTTTTGAGCATGTAGAAGTCTAAGCCACAATGGATTTCTCTAACCTCTACTCCTTTGGTTTCTTCTTCAATACTTTATCTACTTCATTCTTTTGAAATTATGACTTATCTCCTTTTGTATTTAGTGTAGGAGAACTCATAAAATTGCTTCTATAGTTTCTACCAATGTGTCCAAAGTTGTTGCATTTATGACAAATGATATTGAAATTATACAAAGTTACAAATTAATTATTGGTAATAAAGTTATTTCTTCTTATTGGATCCCTTTTCAATTCACATCCTTATGAACAAAATGATTACAATTAAAACAGTAACCGAGAAAAGAATGATTGAGATTAGTATTGTATCCTTGTCCTCTTGATGCTTGTCTTCTAGATCTTCTATTTTATCTTTGCACTTGGATGAAATCATCATTCTAAACTTTTCTATCATCGATTGCTACACTTCATTCAGATTTTGAACTTCTAAATCCAATCTCTTCTAGATTCTTATTAGCAGAATTCATAGGCCACTCAATTACTTTTCTCTTTTTTTCATCAGCAAAACCAATACTAGTTTTTCTATACGGCGATCTCTATCTTTCTATTATCTATTCCAAGATTTTAGTACTATTTCTAAACTTCATTTTTAGCTAGTGATTTACATTATCAAGATATTTCCTTAGTGACACAATTTATGCTTCAATATTTTCATGGTTCTTGTCTCTTGACAACAACCTTTCAGTCAAGACTTAATTTTCTTCTTTAACTTGGACCTTCAAATCAATGGCCATCTTGTCTGCTTCCTTAAGACTCTGAGATAATTTTTCCTTACCTTTCACTTCTTTCACAATCCTTTTCTTCAGCCTTTTTATATCCTTGTTGACGGGTATGTGCAGGATCATCATGGAAAAAATAGGCCCTTAAGTGGCAAAAAATTCAGAAAAATCAGAGTTACGAAACTTGACATAAAAATTTGAATAAGTTATCTATATTATTTCAAAAATATGTAAGAATAGATTTTGTAGCAAATTGAATGTAGTTTCTAAACTAATAGGTTTATTTATTTGGTTAAAATTTGAAATTTCAATGCAAAAGTACTTAAATTTCAGGAAAAAAATAAGAAGTAGGTGTCTGTCTGACCACCCTAACCACAATAAAAAGATAATATTTTTTTATAAGATTTTAGATATAAGTAGAGGACTCATGTTACAATGTGATGCATATTTTTTTGTAATTTTTTTCCAAGTAAATAATTAATTATGAATTTCATATTACAAATTTTAAAAAATTAAAAAACTTGTATGTCTAACCACCTTAACTTGGTCAAAACTTCATGAAATTCATTTCTTTTTTTTTTAATCCTATAGTATGTGAAGCATTTAATGTGACACATATTTTAGATTCAAAAATATGATACCGTTTGACAGCTATAGATGTTTTTCAATCAACCTATCAATTAGGACTTTTGTTGTAATTCAAATAGAAAATAAATAATAATTATTTATTAAATTCAAAGTAAAGAATAATTTATATTGGTGGAAAGATGAGAATATCCTTTAAAACCCTTCGTTTCATCAATTTTGGGTAAAAAAAAAGTCGTCACCACATACCCTACAAAACCCATCATATTGCCACTTTTTGGCCCATCATGATCTGCACATACTTTGACATAAAGTAACTCTTCTACAAGATCTACTTCTGCATCATCTTCAATTCTAGTTTTTATTTCTACATCTTCTTCAAAGGTTTCTATACCCATAAAAAGAGCTCTTTATCCTTCATTTTTTGAAGCACCTTGGTCATTATCATCAGATGAATAGCCTTCCTCATTTATAAATATTTATTTTAATTTTTTGAATATTTTCCCCTTTAAACTTTCTTTCATCATTTTTATATTCCTTATGTGGATACTTCTCCATAAAATGACCTACATCGCCATAATTAAAACATTTAAAGGCAACTTACCTTAATAATTTTTGAAACCTCTTTGTAGTCTTCTGAAATTTTTTGCTTCTTTTGGATATGATCCATCATCTAAATCAATATCATCTTGCTTCTTAGACACCTTGAATGATGCCCCTTTCTTTACAGAATCATCTGTCTTAACTCTCATTTCATAGGTAGTCAAAATTCCATGTAATTCTTCCATGGTCAAAGTATTTAGATCTTTAGCTTCTTCAACAGTAGAAAATTTTGCATCAAAATTTCTAGGAAGAGATTTGAGTACCTTTTTCACAATCATGCCTTGTTTTAGTTCTTCACGAAGACCTCTAATATACAACCTCATCAACCCAAAGCAAGAAAGTGGAAATGTTCTCTTCTTCCCTCATTTTTAGGCTTTCAAATTGGCCTCTACGAGTTTCAAGCTTTTCTTGTTTGACCTTATCATCACATTCATAGATATTGTATAACTTTTTCCAAACTTCCTTCGTTTTCCTACAATGCATGATCTTTACAAACTCAAAGATAGATAAACCACATAAAATATCATTCCTTTCCTTAGCATTTTTCTCACAAGCCTTCTTTCTGACCTAATCTCTTGGAGGACTTTTAGGAATCTCATATTCATCCACAACCGACTACCGAACTTTAAACCCTAGTGTTATAAGGTATGCTTCCATCCTCACTTTCCAAATGCATAATTAGATCCACCAAAGAGAAGATCCTTATTTGAAAATAATCCTTCTTGAGCCACTAAGTGTGCCATCTTGAATCTACCTCAAGTTGTTAAGCTTCATCTAGGAACTTAGCTCTGATACTAATTCAAGGGCACACAATCTACTGAGATGGGGAGTGAATTAGTAGATCAAATCTATTTAAAACACTTTAATCCAACATGTATATTCAAGCATAAAACATGAACCAAAACAACTACTATCAATCAAGAAATAAAAGAAGCACGCATTCACACAATGAACACCAAATATATGTGAAAACTCGAAATGGGAAAAACCACGGTGAGAAGAGATGCTTGGAGATACTATCCAAATATATCCTCATAGAAATAATGAATAGGTTACAATTATGAAGTAGGAACCAACCTACCAGAGACACCAATCCATTAAATTATATGTGGGCACCAACCTACTGGAGACACCAATCCCATGTACAAATATTTGAGCATTAACTCAATGAGTAGGACATCAGTCATGTCAGATTACAAAGGTAAAGCTTACGAATCTTCAATGTTGATAACACAACTTAAACAATATTTGAGCTTACCTCAGACACTCTCTTACACTCCTTATGATCTTCTGATAATAGTGTACAATGATTGAGATGCAACTCACATTGAATTACACTTTCTCACACAATTTTTATACTTCCACACAAATTCACATCCATACACCTACAGTGAGATCTAAAGTATGATGATTATATATAAAAAACTGCATTAACATCACTTCATGTCGGATAGAGGTTTACAAATAACTAGGTCGACATAGGGTGGACCTAAATTCAAATTACATTAAACATGTAACGAGTAGGTTCTAAAACAAAAAAAATGTCAAATGAACATGATGCCATGAGATTTCACAAGAACCTTAACTTGGACCTAAATCAACATCCCATGTTATTTATGGATGCCACACACTACTAGTCATTGTCGTATAGTTTCAAAACACCAACTAGTTAACTAATTCGTATTGTGACCCTTGTGTCAATTCAATATTTTTTCATATTAAACATAACTTCCAAAAAAATTGGAATAAGATTAAATGTGTAGACATACCCTCCTTTCAAACCAAAGAGAAAAACTCCCATCTAGAAGGGAATACAAAACATGACTATATTTCTAGAAAAAACTCTCTACCTTGAGTAACTAGCCTTAAACATTATAGATCAAACTTCTAGATTACCTCTGGTGGAACCCTTCAAAACATTTTGTGTTCCCCTGATTTTAAGTCCATATTTGGCTAGTTTCTAAGTCTTGATGATTTTCCATTTGTTAAGGTTTATGCTTCAGGGCTTATGGTTTATCGACTTTTCATGTAAATCCTTAGTCCTTTGTGCCCTTTCAGTCTAATTTTTCATTGACTTGATGTCGTCGATTTTCGGTCACCTGAGTTATCACTTAATTCATTAAATTCATGTGTTAACTGGCTCCTTGATGCCTAGGGTTACCGATTTGTCCCTTCGCATGAATAGCCTTTTATTTTGGTCTAAGGATTTTTAAATTTTTCCTATGGTTAGAGGTTGTGAAATATTTCCCTCATTTTCCTATGATTGGTCTATTCCTTAGGTTTTGTTATGTCATGTTTATTCATTACCTAGGAAGCCCCCTTTTCAAAATAACTTATAGGCATGTGCAAAATTACCTTCACTTAAGTTGTGTTCATCGCATGTGCCATATGCATCAAACTTTTCTTTCATCTCACCAGACTCAAATCTCCACTAAGTGATGCCTTATATTCCTTCACATCACATGCTACCTTCATATCACTAATGTGCTAATGCTTGCTAAAGTCCTTTGCGTGATGAGTGATGCCTTTGTTAATCCTTCACATCACGATACACTTTCACATCATTATCTACCTATCCACCACTAGATTCATAAATATGATGTGTAATTCATTCTATTTCCTTTGTATCATGAGCCTCCTTTGAATCGTGTGTTGCCTCCTAACTACCGGTCTCAAATTGGTGATGTGTGTTGCATAGTTACTTCCAATGCATCACTTGAGCCCTTCACATCGCAATTATCCCATTATTTCCTAGCCTTCTAAACGTGATATGCAATGCACTCGTTGATCTCATAAAGTGGACACACATCCTAATATTGTGCCATTGCTTCTCCTTTTCACATCGCTAATATGCATTCCCCGCTCAACACTAAGGATCAATGTGTGATGGAAGTCTCTTTAAAGATACTTCATCTCTTCTCTTTAGTACATCGTAGTTATGATCTTGAAAGGTGATTCCAAAGCATGATACGAGATGGAAGGATAGAGGATATGCTATGGAATATTCCTTCCATCGCAAGGACTCTTCACATCATGGTTATATGAAGATGATCTTAGAATCGATGTGCGATGTGTGATGGCTTCGCTAATAGAGTTGGTGGAAAGTTTTAAAGCAAATACATGGCAACATCTCAGAGTATCACACCAATTATTCACATCATGGATTCATGGTGAGGTATCAAAAAGAATGTGGAGATATGTGAAGAGCATGGATCACCGTTGATCTTGTTTTAAAACAAATATATCAACGATGGAAATTTAAACATGAACAACTAAGTGTCAGAGCACTCATGTTTGCTCGCGTGAGCCATCTCTCGCCACCAATGTTGTATCTTCTTGTTTTGAAGATCATAAAGAGCTGAATTATGTGTTTTTTCACCATCTTTGCAAGAATTTGAAGGCATAAGAGCAAGAGGAGACCTCAGATGAGCAAATTCAAAGAGTAGAAAGCTAGGGTTCTCGGGTAAGTCGATTTTCTACTTCTCTGTGTAGAATTTCCAATAGGGGTAGAATATGGGGAAAAACTAGTATTAGCAAAGGGATTGTGACCTAGGGTTTTTTACAATTTATATTTTAAATTGTAAATGGTGAATTATAGGCCCTAGTTCATTTTGAAGAAAATACCAGTAGAATTGGTTGCAAAATTCATAGTTGAACCCTGTGAAGTGAAACCCTATCCTTTTAAATTCAAATTTGTAAAACCCTAGCTCTATTAGAACTTTTAAGATGATTCAAACTAGTGATCCATCTAAGGAAAAGGATAAGCCTAAAAATACAAAGGTTAAGGATGAAACACAAAATTTAAAAGCCCCAAGAGCATCAGAAAAGAAAAAGGGGGTCAAGAGAGACTTTTCCCATTTTATGGAGGATGAACTAAAAGAATTATTTCCTGGTGCAAAGCTAGTGGGAAAAAGACCTATAGGAGAAGGTGTGTTGATAGAACATTTGCAACATTTGGCAAGGGGAATTGGAGAGGTTTTAGTGCCACAAGTGGATGGGAACTCTTCTTAAATGCTTTCAATCACAGACTTACAATGCATCCAACATTTCATTGTGGACTTGCAACCCTAGGAAGCTTATTGTCCCTAATGTGTTTGTGAAAGTTGACTTGATACAAGAGATAGCCAAATGCTATGATCCCCAGGAAAAGCTTATCAAAAGCATCAATGGAAACCCACTTCTAGACATTTCTAGAAGTTAGATAGTGGAAGTTTACAAGCTAAATCATTATGTAACTGTTGCAATCAATTACAATGCACTAGATCAAGAATATGAAAGGGAGAAATATGGATATGAGAGCATGTGCTACCAAGGTACAAAAGAAGAGATCAGAACAAAAGGGATGTGTGGTTTTCACTAAGGAGGTGGAACCATTTGATTGTGATGAGTTTGAGGATTATTTCAAGAATACCAAATATGGTTTGTGTCAGGTCCTTGGTAGAAGATATGATGTGAAAATGAATGTTCCTTTGATGGTAATGGCCATGGATATCCAAGATAAACATTCAAATAGGGGTTTTGATTATGCAGCCTACATTGCAAAAGAGAAATTTCCCACATTATTTCCCAGATAAACATTCAAATAGGGGTTAAAGGATACAAACCCCCCTTTTTATTTCCCACATTATTTATTGTTAATGCATATTTTATTATGGATTGTCTGCAAGACTTAGAGAAATTTGAAGAGAAAAGGATGAAAAAGATAATGAGCTACCTATGCAAATGTGGACTCACATTTGGGATCAAAATTTTCCCGAGTCCAATTATGTTGCCTTCTACAATGGTTTTAAATTTGGTGTTTTAGACATTTAGGATTGAAGCCTATGTATAGGATTTCTATGAGCATTAAGGAAATTCTAAGGTCACTGGAGTTCAAGGAGAATACTAAGCATGATCATAACTAGGGTGATTGGTATTTGCATTCCAATTACACTATGATCAGGGTTTATGGAGCCTTAGTGCAACCCCATCGTCTACCAATTTATGTTTTTGACAAGTTAGCATTCATGGAAATAATGTGGCAACTTGATGCCATGGATAAAGAACACTTTAGAAATGCTAGAAAGGGGTCTCTTATAGTTTCCCAATGTGCTTTTTCTTATTTTTTGGTCACATCAAAAGAGGGTATTGATAAATTTAGCACTATGATAAGTAACTATAGAATGAAAATGGAAGGAGTGAGAATTGTGATCTAGAAGGGTTCATTGATAAGGAGAGAAAAGATAGAGGAATATTTGGTTTCTATCACCACTGTCTCTATACCAAAGATGTCTTTAGAAATTTTCCCTCAGATTTTGCTTTTGGTGAAAGGAAGAAGTAGTGGATGGTGATGTGTGGCATTGAAGAAAAAATATTGAAATAAAATCCATTTTATGTTAGTCCTTATTCTAAAACTAAAGATCCCTACAAGAAGGTTATTGAGATGATGGATGCATATAGGACAAAAAATTTGTTGACAAGGTGAAAGAAGTTGAGGAAAAAGCTAAAGTTTCCAAAAGGGAGCATGATGCAAGAATAAGGAGCCAACCAACTCAATCATCAACACATGAAACCCAAATGTAACCATTAGAAGGACCAGTTGTTGATCCTATGGTTAGTTATCCACTGGACACTGAGGGAGGCAGAGATGATATGCAGGAATAGTCAGAAGACTATGTTCTTATAGACAAGAAGTAGAACAAAGATTCCCCTCCCTTGTGATGGATGATGCACTGGATCCATTTGTTCCAGATGACAGAATTGTGTCATGGACATATGATGAGGATGTTGATGATGACATGAGGGCGAAAGCTTGTAGAGAATTCATGGACGATGATTTTTTTTCTAGACTAAAGAATTCAAAGAATTTGTAATTTAGGTCAAAATCAATGATATAAAATAAAGGATTGAGAAAGCTAAGGCACAAGTGGGCCCTTCATTATAGGAAGAGGTTGAGAAAAAGAAGAAATAAAAAATAATGCAAGAGATTTCTATTATTACTCCATCTGATGGAAGGAGATTTCTAAAGGATAGTGGTATTTTGACACTACCTGCTTGGGACCTTACCTTAGCAATTGCTTTGTATGCCATAAGGAATTACCCAGAGGCTTTTATTCTAGAGGAACACTATGATAATAAAGTGTTTGGCTCAGGTTTCATCCATAAATTACATACTATGACAATTTGGTCAAGGACACCAAATACAAGGAAGCCTAGGATTATAAAATCAATTGGAGAGATCATGGATGATGTTATTGTTAAAAGAGCTACAAAGATAACACGACCACATGTTGCTAAGTTAACAATACATGCAACAATGTTGAGTTCAGACCTACAAAAATATCTTAGGAAAGGTATGATAGATTGTTGGACAAGCACAATAAGCTCTTGGATGAATATAATAAGATGAAAGCTATTGCTTCTAAAGAAAATTTAGCACAAACAGCGTTACAACCTCCCACTCCTACACTTGGATTTTCAACACAACATATAGAAATATTATCTCTTAGAATTAAGATTTTGAAGGAGGAATTAGAGATGGAAAGGGAGAATATGGAAAAGGCTAAGGTAGAAACTACAAGAGTTGCAATAGAAATAATTGATGATGTCTTAGGACATAGGATCTCTTATGTTTTGCATAAGTCGGATAATGTATGGAATGCATATAAGAGCATTCATGAGACCCATCAAAGGTACTCTCAAGTACAGGATGCCTTTCAAAATATTTGGAACAAATGGAGTACAAGGGTTAGTGCTCTCATGGAAATGATACCAAACATGAAAGATGATCTTGATGCACCTACACATCTTCCAAAATTAGTAAAGGCAATTGATTTGTTGGGAGAGATATCAGTTTTCCATGCTAAGTTGGGTGTACAACTCCAAACCAAGATAAAAATGTTCAGAGAAATGGAAGGAAAGGGAGTTCCAAAGATTGTGAATGATGAAGGGTTATAGAAAGATTTCACAACATGGAAAGAAGAGTTTGCAAGCTTGCTCCCTTACTTCCAGGAAGTCATTCACTTTACTGGGAAGCTTGATTATGCAACTTTAAATAATGCTATTGATGATATGACTAGAATTGTGGTCAATTAGGATGTGTTTGTTAAAGAGGCCAGAATAATAATTGATGCTAGATATAATCTACATAATTCCAAAGTACAAAGGTTACTAGATACTGAATGGTCCATCGAGGAGTACAATGTATGGCTTGAAAAAATTATAGATTAAGCCTTGGATAAAGTAATTATTAAATTATCTCCTCTAGGTTTCAAAGTTGTTGACACATAATGCTAACATGGAAGATGCTTCACTTTCATTTCTTGTTTTTATGCTTTATGTCCTACATTTTTGGGAAGCATGTGAAAATAAAATTTTGCTCACGGAATAAGTATCTTCTTCGACCAAGTTCCTTTTGGAAGGTTGATCTATTTAAGGATCTAGGACTTATTGCTTACAGAATGCTAAACGTAAAAGATCGATTATTACAACGCTTAACTTAAGTGATTACAAATTGAAATGCTCAAATGAAATAAATGAACATAAAATAATTAAATGCCAAGAATAAACTGAGAAAGAAAAGAGAGAAGAATAGAGAGACGAAACCAATTGATAACGGAGTTCGTCCCTAAGGACTACGTCTTCGGGTCCCTCTCCAATGGAGGACCGATCCGATTAGCTCCAAATTCAGTTACAATTGAGGCAGCATCATCCCCTTCAAGCACATCAAAAGCACAGCATTACTTCGATATACAGGAACAATGCAAATCATCTCTCGAGCATTCTCTCGTTCTCCACCTGGACTTGTAAAAACAAGGCCTATACCCCTCCTTTTATACAAAAAGTTTGCCTAATTAGGCCTAACCACCAAAATAAATGCTTATCTTCCCTGATCAGTTCGTATCATGTCTGGTTTATCCTCTGCAATCTTCTTGTTGGAGTAGTTATAGTGGGTTTTGGTTTATTTTGGCTTATTTAGCCATTTGTTGAAGGCTCGGCCAATAATCATTTAGCAAAATCAACCCGCTGCCACTATATTATTAGATATTCTTCGTGGCGCAGCGGTGGCATACCATTTTAGACCCCGAGCGGTCCGGGGTTCAAATCTTCGCGCTGTTTGTTTTGCAAACAAATCTTCAACGAATTTAAAACAAAACGAAACTTTACTATATCTATATTAAGCGCGCGGTCACTGGCTCAACGGTGAGTCCGGCCCGACA
>VDFB02118349.1:0-22290 GCA_007258455.2 Sequoia sempervirens | reverse complement strand
TAACATTCAACATTTCTCCTTCTCTTCTTGTGTGTTTGCAAATTTAGGAATCTTGAAGGCTTGGAGATCATTAAAGATAAATTTTCAAAAAAATTGAAGACTTCTCCTTCTTGACCAAGTCAAAATATCCATTAAAAGTCACTTTCAATACCAGAAATCAGACTTTCGAAGGCGGACACCTATCAGGAACCGAAGTACAAACCGAGGGCTTCAGTCTCCTCTTTTGGATTTTCAGAAATTCAAAAGTGGATTGATTCACCATTGGTGGAAAATGAGTCCCACTGCCAAGCCTGAAAAAGGTTTTCTGCAGTTTTGGATATCCATTTGTCTGAAACGGGCTTTGAAACAATTTCCCAGATTTGGGACTAATTCACCTAGAATGGTGAATGAGTCCCACCAGGCCTAAAAATTAGCATCAACAACATTTCAAAAGTCATTTCCAGTCTACAGCAAGTTCTCAGGTGTACACATTTTTTTCCATTCATTTATGTTACAATTTACTTTCATTTCTAGGTATTTTTGCATATTACAATGTGTTTTCCAACAACTTGCATTTCTTTAGTTTCATTCAATAATTGATCTATTTTATCAATTTTCTACATTAAGGATATTACATTTAGACACATTTCATCCATATTTGCATTAATCTTGAGTGTAGACATTGCCCATTTTGGCCCATCTCTCTCCTTTTAGGTGAAAAACCCTATAAGTGCAAGAGAGTAATTAGGGTTCCAAAATATTTGTCTCCATTTTGGTGAACCTGCTTTTTGAATACTTTCTTTTTTGATTTAGATTCCATCATCATCCTGCTTTTAGCTTGCATTAACTTTTCATTAAGGTTTTGCATTAAAGTTAATTTGCATGCTAGGGTTTCAAAACTTGCATTAGTGAAAAGCTCATTTAGCTTGCATTTTTGCATAGATTTTCCTTAAAATTTTCTAAAATTCTACATCTACCTCTTAGGCCTGTATCATACAACATCAAAAGCATCAAAATCCATTGAAATTTTTTGAAAATTTTGCAAAAAACCCTTACTGGGACTCATTCGCCATTCTGGGTGAATCAGTCCCAATTCATATTTTTAACTGTCTGTGACAACATTAGAACCCGCATTTTTTTGTTTCCTAAGCCTCCTGGTAGCATATACTATAAATTTGGAAAGTTTCGAGAACATTTTTTTTATGCATTTAGGCCAAAAACATCATTTTAGACTACTCATTCTTCAAATCACTACAATTACAAACATCATTAGATCTAAAAATGCTTACATTTCTAAAATTTTGCATCACATGGCTAAAAGTACTTTTCACTCTTGCATACACAATGTTTCTATTCATAAAACTTTGCATAAGTTTGATAAAAGTGTTTTTCATTCTTGCATATACATTGTTTACATTCTTAAAGTTTTGCCTACATTGGAGAAAAATGTTTTACATCTTTGGATATACATTGTTTATATTGTTGAAACATTGCATGACATGGTTACAAATGCTTTTCATTTCTGTTCACACAATGTTAGTATCTTACATATTTAGACATACTAAGAAATATTTCCTATCTCCTCCCTATGAGAGTGTTTTTGTGAAAGAGAATACAACTTTGGACATTCCTAACTATCATACTTGTTCGTCTCCTAATATCTCTCCTCTTGGTGAAGAAGATATTTTGGTAGAAGATTCAATTCTTGAGAGTTTTGAGAATCCTCGTTGTTTCTCTCCTTTTACCTCTCTTAGTGGACAAGACATTCACAACCAACCTAGCACAACCATAGGTAATCATGACACTAATATTTGTCATTTTCCTAGTATCTCTCCTAGTTGTGAAGAAGATACTTTGTTGTTAGAAAACACAATCGATGAAGGTCATGAATATCTTAGTTGTCCCCCTTCACCTAACGAAACCCTTATCAATCAAGAAAATTCAACCATTGATCATTCCCCTACTTGCGATGAAATCATTTTAGAAGAACCAATCCATGAATGCCAAGAACATTTGATTTGTAGTTCTCCTAAAAATTCTCCTCCTAGGGAGCATATCATGGAGTTAGAAAGTGGCAACAATATTAATGTGTATTCCTTAAATCAAAAGATGATTATAGATTTCCCTTTATTAGAGGAACATCACACCAAGACCGTCAAGGTTATGCATATGCAAGCATCCATTGAATCCCCTTTGATCAATGGACCTCATACATACCCTGTGGGACATCCTAAGAACCCTCTAATTCTCTACCCACCTTCACACAAACAACAAACTCAAAACAACCTGAACTCATCCTTTATCCCCCATCATACAAACCTCCAACTCAACACCAACCCGAATTCACCCTCTACCCACCTCAGAATAATGTGTTGCAACAACCGAATCATAATACCGTTGCTCATACATACAACACTAGAAACAATCCATCACCACAACAACCAACTCCATCCTCTTTACCTTTGCCTAATTCTATACTGCCTCCTGCTCCTCCATTAAGGGAGTATGATCTTGTTGAACAACTTAAGAGCACTCCTACAAAGATATCCCTTTGAGACCTTCTTCAGAATTCACCTACCTACCACACTATGCTTCAAACGACCTTACAACAAGTTCCTATCTCTTCTCATGTGCAACCGAATGACATAGCAACCATAATTCAAGGATTGAATGCTGACATTGTTTTACACCAAAGTGAACTCCCCCCTTTGGATGTGAAAAAACAAAATGAAGCTTTCCAAATAATATCTCAATACAATACAACAGGGATAAAGTGAACCCTTATTGATAATGGATCAACTCTAAATGTGTGTAGCATAAACCTCTTGGATAGGCTTCGTGTGGATAGATCAAAAATTTAACCTAATTCTTTATCTATTAAGGGCTTTGACAATATAGCAAAACAACCGCTTGTTGTGATCACTTTGCCTATTATAGTTGGAGTGGCCACATTGGATACACAAATTCATGTTATGCCTCATGACCTTTCATATAATCTCCTTCTAGGTAGGTCGTGGATTCATCAAATGAATGGTGTGCCTTCCACTCTTCATTGTAAAATAAAATACATCTACAACAACAAAGTGCACATACTTGAAGCTAACCTTGATCCCAATAGTTATTTGAACATTAAGAAAAACAAAGTGCATCATTTAAACACATTAACACCAACCAAACAAGTGGAACACGTGCGACAACAAGACAAACAACAACACATTGAACAAGTCATGAAGCTATTAGATGATGATTGGGGTTCCTTAGACTTCAAACCACCACTCATGGATGACCCTTCGAAAGCATTCACATCAACCACTTCAGACCCAAATACAACCAATTACACAACAATCTTTCACGCCCACAACAACGATCAACAACTCGACCCAAAAGCAATGAAAAAGCTTTATGGAAAAGGTTATGAACTTATAAAACAACTTGGATATAATGGAAAAGGATGTGGTGCTAAAGAACAAGGTATTTGCAACCCTATAGATCCTATCACACAACAAACAACTCACGATCTTGGTTATTGTCCTTTAGTAGAAGTAATCAAGCCTTCAATCAATATCAACACTATCACAAACAATTCATCAAAGCCCACCTTAACCGTAATGCATCCTGAACTGATCGACACTAGTAGTCTTGATCACTCTCCTTTACAAGGAATCAGACAAACAAATACACCTTCGCTTAATGTCAATTTCATCTCACAAAACACTAATGAATTGAATTCGTTAGATTTTACACCCTTCTATAAAGGAGAGCCCAAAATATCACGATCTAAACAGTCTTGCATAGGTATGACATCTTGTACATCTAATTAAGGGGTATCTTTGTCACAAACTATAGGAACACCTTCTACCATTGATCAATAGGGTATCTTGTCGAGACTCCTCCAAGATCACTTGATATCCCTTCCTCCACGAACTCGAAATAAATTTTATTACCAGACTTTATTCTATGCATATCATAGAGTTCAAGGTCACTCCACTAGTGAATGTAAGGCTTTGACTAGTAAAATCTAACATTTTAAGGAGTTTGGTGTTCTTCCTTATGTGGGGACACCTAATTCCTCTAATTGATACTGATTTTCACTCTAGCATGCATTTCATTAATCATTTTGGCTCATCCTTGTCCTGCACTAAGTAGGGGCAAGGGGTTAGGTAGCCTTATCCCCGTATGTCACTTACCATTGTCTCTTTTGGCTAGTCGTTGACCTTTCATAAACATATAAGAGCAAGCTTGGGATGTGGACGACATGTCTTAAGTTGACTCGTAGGTGACATACTACCCTTTTTCATGACGTAGCTTATAGGAAACATATGACTTGGCATAGGGCTTTCCAAGTAAGCTCTCATCTTTTTCCTCTTCTACTTTAAAGCAATTGCTCATAGTAATGGTGTTAGCAACTGCTTTAAAGTGGGGGATACATTGACACTCACATTTCATTGTGTGATTTTCTTTTTCTTGCGATTTCCTCTCTTGGAAGCATTAGGTGCAATGTTTCCCAAGATGAGACCTTGCACTTGTCCTCTCTTGGAAACAAGATGAAACCATTTGCACTTTTCTTCTCTTGGAGACATTAAGCATGATGTTCCCTAAGATGAGACATTGCATAAACTAAGAAAAATCCCTTTAAACATTCCTTACACCATTTTGCATTCACAATGTCTATGAGTGTCAAGCATATGAAGTTTTGCTTACATCATAGAGCTCGAAAAACATTTTCCTTTGTGGCGCCTTATTAAAGTTATCAGGAGGTATAACTTTGGTATGGTTGAGCGGGAAGCCCATTCCGAGGCATGACTTTCCCCATAACCACCTTGTGGATTTCTCACCTTTCGGACAACCAGAAATTTTGTGGCCCTAGATTGACTATGCTTGGGCCTTCTCACCCAATGGAAAACCATGAGTTTTGTCGCCCCAAAGTGAGTATGCATTTTCTTTCCAAACAAATAGCCTAGATCTGCTCCACAATGTTTTGGACAAATAGTCGAAGCTTGATCCATATTTTTATTTTCGCTCCAATTCTTGACATTGCATGATCTTGTATCTTGTTTTGTGCATGTCATTTTGCACTCATGTTGGTTTGACTTAGGATCTTGGATCCTAGGGGCTTGCGCAACCTCCTTTGATCTTTGTCATCCTTTTTCCATCTGCATTGGTATGATTGGACCCTTCTTGAATGTCTACTTTAGTGTGAGTTTGAAGCAAGTTCATCCTCTCACTAAAGTGGGGGCTAACTGTGGACACGGAAAAAGTATCCCTTTTTGCTTGCTTGATTTGGGATTAAATGATGATAAATTGAACTTAATGAGGCCTTGATTTGGTGTTGTGAGGTGTTTTTCACATCCACGTTAGGTCTTGGACCATTGTAAACTAAATAAAATGTATCTAACGATGTCTTGTAAAGGTGTTGTAAAGTGTTGTAAAATAATTTCACGCCTCTCTAGACTTAATGAACCCATTTTCCCTTAATTCAACATTATAAAATGTATTATCACGTTAATCTAGAAGGCTTAAAAATTAAACTTAATGTTAATCTAGTGTTGTAACGTGTCTTACACATTCACATTGGATGTTGTGCCTTTCTAGGCTAAGTGGACCTCATTTTAATGATGTAAAGTGTATTTAATCACACTTTCACATTGAATTTTGTGTCCCAAGCCATAATTACCCTTTACATTATCATTAATAGAACCCTATGACCCCATATTGTGTATCTTGAGGCATAATTTGATCAAATAACTGACAAAGTCACCATATAAACCTGATTTCCTTACTTCCTAAAATTCTAACTAGAAAAATGACCCCTATGGGACCCATTCGCCATCAAGGGAAAATTAGTCCCATCCAGGTGGGACCCATTCTCCCTTGATAGCGAATGAGTCCCTTTTGAGTCATTTTCAGGGTTTGAGCAGAAAAAAAATGGATTTTAAGTTTAATTTTTCTCCATGTCGGCCTTAGAGAAAAAATAAACAAGAAAATAAGGTGGATTTCCTATAAATACAAGTCTCTAAACCCTAATTCATGATTCATACACACATATATTATCATTCATTCGCCATTTGTTTTCCATCTCAAGCCAAGCAAGCTAAGGTTTTATCATTCCAAATCATTCAAGATCATTTTTCAAACATTCAAGGGCAGAATCTTCATCTATTGTTGCTAAAAAATCAAGATCAATCATCATGGAAAGGTATTAACTCCATTATTGCATGCTTCATTACATTCTTTCTTCATATTGGTTTAATTACCTAAAAAGGGGTTTGACCAAGGCAAACCCACATGCCCTAACATTCAACATTTCTCCTTCTCTTCTTGTGTGTTTGCAAATTTAGGCATCTTGAAGGCTTGGAGATCATTAAAGATAAATTTGCAAAGTTGTTGAAGACATCTCCTTCTTTACCAAGTCAAAATATCCATTAAAAGTCAATTTCAGTACCAGAAATCAAACTTTCGGAGGCGAACACCTATCAGGAACCGAAGTGCAAACCAAGGGCTTCAGTCTCCTCTTTTGGATTTTTCAAAAATTAAAAAGTGGACTGATTCACCATTGGTGGCAAATGAGTCCCACTACCAGACCTGAAAAAAGGTTTACTGCAGTTTTGGATACCCAGTTGTCCAGAATGGGCTCTACAACAATTTCCCAGATCTGGGACTAATTCGCCTAGAATGGCGAATGAGTCCCACCAAGCCTGAAAATCAGCATTAGCAGCATTTTAGAGGTCATTTCTAGTCTACAACAAGTTCTCAAGTGCACACATTTTATTCCATTCATTTTTGTTACAATTTACTTTCATTTCTAGGTGTTTTCGCATATGACAATGTGTTTTCCAACAACTTGCATTTCTTTAGTTTCATTCAATAATTGATCTATTTTATCAGTTTTATGCATTAAGGACATTACATTTAGACACATTTCATCCATATTTGCATTAATCTCGAGTGTAGAAATTTCCCATTTTGGCCCATCTCTCTCCTTTTAGGTGAAAAACCCTAGAAGTGCAAGAGAGTATTAGGGTGCCAAAATCTTTGTCTCCAGAACTTAATCAAAATGAAAATTCTAGTTTGAAGGCACATTCTATCCTATGTATTTTCTCTTCCAAATTGTAAATGAAATGGTTAAGGACCCTTTTTTTTGTCTTCAATTGTTTTAATTGAATGAGTGATTTTATTTCTGCTTTGATTCAAAGAATTGATTAAATGCTCAAATAAAATCGTGGGTTTGTGAGGGAAGATTTTAGGATTGCTAAGTAGTTTTTGCTTTCAGCGTAATGAGTTGAATATTGTAATGAAATATGTCAATAGGCTCAAATTACTGAGTCAAACTGCTAAAGTATTACAAGTTATTACAAATGTGACTCCATTACCCAAAGGCAAGGCACTAGTCTGCTTATTTGGTTATCTTTAAATGAAAAAGAGTCAGTTTTGCTTTAGACCAAGAGTTCAAAATGAGAATGAAAATCATCTAAACAACTTCAATTACAACATATCAACCTAAGGTACCATCTTATTCCTTGCTCTAGGTAAAATTCATTTAAGGATCCACCAAATCCCTGAGGGATTCTATCTATTTGCAGCTGATAGGAATATATCTGTTTGCTCAAATGTTCTTGATAAAATGGAAGATGAATATCATATGAACATAATAAGGATCACCCTCTTGGGTTTCACAAAGCTCGAAGAGTAGAAGTAAGGGCCTAGTAATCCTTACTTGTTTGTTGCCCAATCCTTACCTATGCTTATTATTGGATTGTGGCTAATCCATAGTCATTTGGTAAGATCAAGTTTGGTTCTAAAAAAATAACCAACAAATTGGTGACTCTACTGGGGAGAATTCTCATGAAGTAAGTGTTTCCAGATCATAAGTACTAGAGTCAAATACTTTGATGGTACAAGTCCATTTTTAGTCTAGCCCTGATAGCAGTGAGTCAATTCTTATAAATGTTGCTAGAATTTGTTGTGTTTCCCCTGAAATTGGAAAATCCTGTCAAGATCTACCATGATCCCACAACCATTCTATATTTTCTCGCTGGATGTGGGTGGAGACTCCAAGATCTCTACACTAGTATGCATTATTTGAGAGAATTTAGTAGAATAGAATGAAGATTTTCTGAGAAAAGATAATAAAACGTAAAGGATTCATGTGTGAACCTGTTGATCAGGGAAGCTTAAACTGAAATCAACTCATAAAAAAAAAATCATATTGTTGAAGTTTATTCCTTTGTAGAAGGAGGTGGTGACTCTATGCAAAGAACTAGATGGAATGGTGATATAGCTTCAAATCTACAAAGTTTTTCAGTCATAAGCATAATGCAAAGCAGCTACAACATATCTAGGTATTCCCCCTGTTTTGGTTTTCAAATAGCATAAATTTGTGTGAAAACCATGTTGAGTGATTTGGAAAAAATTTGGTTCCCTATTAAGTAGTTTGAGCACTAATAAAGGTAAATGGTAGTGGTATTTTTACATACTTCTAAGGTTTAATCTGAAGTTTCTATGAAGAAGTATGCTTATCCTTAAAAATTTCCCATTAAAAGATCTAAGGCATAGATGTATTTGGGTTGTGCACTTTAAGGTCATGGTTAAATCAAGGAATAGGGTAGTGAATGATCAACTATGCAATTGATATTTTTGGTTTGTAAAGGGATACAAAGAAATGTATCATTCCTTTGTATCTCCCTATGGAATGTCAAAATAAAATTCTCTATTGGGAGATATAGGCCATTAAATTTTAGTGGTATTCAGGGTTTCCCAAACATTGTTCCTAATAATGTTAGGGAACATTTGCCAAAATTCACAGGACAAGGTTTTGAATCAACTTATAGACATTTGCATACATTTATGGATTTGATGGGAGATTATGAGATAGATCACGAAGATGTTGTCATGAAATGCTTTGTTCAATCTCTAAAGGAAGATGCTATAGATTGGTTTTCATACTTGCTAGTATGTTTTATTTCTTCATGGAATGAATTCATGGTAGAATTTATAGAACAATTTGATGAAAGGATTAATCTGAGTTCAGTAAGGAAAATACTCATGGAAATTCAAAATGATGAAAAGGAGTTTGTCCCAACTTTTAATCTTAGATTTGCAAAGGCAATAAGGGATATTCCTGAAAACATGAAACCGAGTGATGCAGAGTGTTTGATTGTGTATTTGGGTGTATTTGATGAAGAAATGAGTTATTTTTGAGAGATAAGGAGCCCACAACATTGCATCATGCATATCAAATTGTCATGGACATTGAAAACAACTTCAGGTACTCAATAATGAAAGGGTATTGGTTGCAAGTGTCGGTTACTTTAGTGCATTTCATACAAGTGGAACAGGTAATAACAATGATTGTCATGATAAAGATGATTCTATTGTTTTGGTTTTTCCATCATCACTTAGTACAATTAATGGTGAATTCCAAATTGAACATCAACAAAGCTTAAGCAATACTAATCAAATATCTTTGCTTCAAGGATTGTCTAGTATGAAAGGGTATAAGGAAGAATCACCATATGACCTGTTGGCTTGGATGACTTGTTAGAAATTCCTAAAAGTCTCAGACCAGAAGATGCGGTGTTCATTGACTTGTTCTGTGAAATTTTTGAGCCAGGATTGAGTACCTTACCTAAGGAATTGAAGACCCGGGGTTTTGATCAAATAATTGATTGGATCATAATTGTTGAAGAGGCCAAGTGTGATTATGCACAAAGTATGAAATCCCAAAGTGTCAGAGGTGGTTGTCTTTTTGAGGAAAATCATGAGACACCTCACATAATTGAAGAGTTTGTATCAAAGAATAGACATCTTTCTTGTGGTATGGGTGAGGACAGTGATTATAACCAATTCACAAGTAGTTTAGGTGAAAATCAATACATTGGTGATAAGGAAGAAGATACATTTGCAAGCATTGTTGTTGTCTCAACACAAGTCAATTGTCAAGGCATTGAGAATGAGGGTTTGAGTATTCATTTTGAACACTCTGAGCATACCCTAGGTGATGGGGAATTCCCTCACAATAATGATCAAGGGGAAACTGAAATTTTTGATCATCTTTTTGAAGAATATAATTTTTTCTCTGATGATGATCTAGAAGCATTCTCTTTGCAGAAGGGATGTAGTGATACTAATACTCATGGGGTTTTTCCCTTAAAAGTGAATGAACAAATTCCATGTGGTGGGTACCTGGAATGTAATCCAGTTGTGTCAAAAATAGAACATACCAGTGTTGTGAATGATGATGAATTTGAAGACAAGAACATATGTGTTCAGCATCCTGAGCCTAAGCATAGTGCTAAGAATAATAAAGATGGTGGCACTAACCAACAGGATCATGTCCTAGTTGTTCTTGATTATCTATGTGAAGCAAAAGTGGACTATGCAAGTTTTGTTGCAAAAATGGACATGATTGTTTTTGACAAAGAATGTATTGATGAGGAAAGGGATGAAGAAGCTTATTCAATTTCCAATGAACAACTTTCAAATTATAATGAACCCTTCACATTTGAGTCATCATACATATCAATGGATGAGGCACATGGTTGCCTCGCTACTGGCCATGTTAATTCTAAGTTATTTGAACCATCCTTTGAAACATTTTGCATTGATTCAGATGGTGATTTAAAAGATGGATCAAAATATATTACTAAGCTTGAGATGGAAATATTTTTTGATGCATGGGATGTTATTGGTGGTGATGTTTGAAGTGATGACTCTGAACTGAATAAGGGCCAGGCTACTATGAAATCTAATAAATCATGTCACCAAGGTATTGGAGCATGTAACAATATGTCTGGTATGGAGTGCTCATGTGAATGTGAATACCAGTTTGAAAATATGCATGTGTATCAAAATTTCTCATTCATCACACAGGATAAATTTTTATCTGGCATGAAATAGATACCAAAGGATGACTCCAAGGTTTTATATGAACTTTCTAATAACCCTGAGTTATCATAAATGGAATTGCAATGTAGTTTCAGGGAGTCAAGATATATGTTCTTGGGTGAGGGTCTTGAACAAAGTGTCTATGAAAGCTTCTAGTTTGATGTATAAACTAAAATTGATGTCAACCCTTATGGTGTTAATGATCAAGTGGACTATGAATGTTTTCAATTTCCAATCCAATTGGCAGAGTATTTGGGGGAGAGTAGTTGTGAAATGAACAAAGATGCCACAATGATCTTGAATTTCACTTGATGTCTTAATACAGTTTTCAGCTGGGCAGGGTTAGTGATGACAATGGTAAATCTAGGCATATGGTAATTATGGTTAGTTGCAATGATCATAGCAAGATTAGCCGGTGGGAAATTCATGGCAATGTCTACAGTCTTGGCATAATGCAAACAGTAGAGAATAAGGTCTTTGACAGATGTAAGGGATGGTTTTAAGTTTTTGGGGGCCTGGGGCCACCAATTGAAGTTGAAGCCTATTGAATTGTAGAGTATAGGTTGAGATCTTGTGCATCAAAATGGGCTTCTACGAAAATTTGAAGTTGGATACATTGTATAGTCATGTAAATATTGTATATATGTTGGTTGCTTTGGTCTGGTTCTCTTGCCTTGTCTGGGTTGGTCCTGGTTTTGGTTTTTTGTGCCTAGTCTACTTCACTTGAGATTCTAAAATCTCACTCTATTTTGGAAGAAAAAACGTCCCCAATTGGAGCCACTAATGGAACCTCTAAAAATTTTGGTTCCATTTCTATATTTTGTAAAATTCAGCCAGTTTCAAGAATCTAGACTTGGGGTTTCATCCACTTTCAATGCCTTGGGATTTTTGTTGTCAAAGCCCTTCTTAGAAACCCTTAAGTTTTTGTTCCTTTCAGCATTACAATTTTTTGTTGACCCCTTACCGTCGGTTCTTGGTCAGTTAAGTTGCAACTTAAGTCACTAAAATTTGTTGAGAAATTGGCCCTATATGGTTAGAACTTCATGGGTTTTCATCGCTGAAATCTTTTTATTTGCCTAGGTCCTCGAAATTCCTTTATTTTACAAGGTTGAATTATCGGCCTTGTTTGGCCTTTACATCCTTTGAAATAAATTGTTCTAATTCTTTTGAAGCCTTTTCATACATGAGCCTAAGTTTTCCCCTTTCTTAATACAACTTATGAGCACGTGCAAAATTGCCCCACTTAAGTCCCATCTACTGCTTTTACACATCACTCATCATAGATAGCTTTGTGAATGCATGACTTACATTAACGATGTAAGATGAACAATATTTCTCTTATTTCATGTATTGCAGATATGTTATGGATCTTGAGTTTTGCATTAGCAATGTGTGATACATGTGTTCCTTTCATTATCATTGGCTTCTCTTTTATCACTAATTGCTTGTGATTTTTGTGTTGTGAATTGGCGATGCATGATGACCTTTTATGCTCTTTGCATTTTCTTCCATCACTTGTCGCAAATTCATTGTAAACTTTGAACCTCAAAATAGAGATGAGCGATGTGGTCATGTGTTCTAATTTTCTATCGCTGATTTGAATTGCTCTTGTGAGCAATATTTTTGTGCCTTTGATCTTCAAGCAGGTACACGTGGCTTGATCTTGTTCCATCGCCTTTTCTCTCCCATCGCTAATGTGATATGGAATTTGAAGCATAAATCAGCAATACACAATGGGAAACAAATATGACCAAAAGGTGGGGTTTAACCCAACGGTTGAGATTTCATTGCACCAATGCTCACATAGTTGATAGAACTCCAGAGAAGGAAGGAAAATTTGTGATGGATGATGGAATGTTTGAAGGAATATTCCCCTCACTGTTGGCTCTCGATGCCTCACCAATTTAATTGAAGGGGTATGGGCCAGAGTGGTGATACATGATGGCTATCAGATTTAGAGATGACAAATGGGATTAAGTGGTGAAATGATAGTTTTTTGAGGTGTTATCGCCATTTTGAGGCACAAGTTGTAAAATCTAGGAGCGATTCTTGAGGAGTGGCATCGATTGTGTTTTAAATCTGAAGGGATCGATGACCCAGATTCAAAGTTGAGTGGTTGGTTGTCAACTCGCTTGTGCGAGCCTTCTTTGATCATTAATGGCTACACACTCCTATTGTTCTACTTAATGCAGATCATCTGTTGTTTTATCTCACCATTTGCAGTAATCTAGAGTTGAGAAATTGGTTTAGAGACAAGGAAAAAGCGTGTGAGTCTGAGGAATTTAATTGTAGAGATATTGAAGGAATTGTCCCAGGTAAGTTGATTTTTATATGTGTCGTGTTACAATTATGAATTAATTAGCTTGTGAGTTTCAAATTCTTGGGGTAGTAAGAGTTTTAATTGTCTGCAATTGTCACTTGGGTTAGTAAAAAATTGTGTGGGTCTGAGGGTTTCTTTTCTGCAATTTCATTCTAAGAGCGCAAACCAGTGAGTTTTCTTGCAATTAAGGTTCGCTAGTCCTTGTCCTATATTATGTGAGAATGAGTAATCCTGGTGAGTCTGTCCAACCAGTCAGGAGGTCTAGGAGGCTTAGTATGCTGGAATTTCAGGAGGACACACTTGAAATTGAACGTGGCACACTAGGAGCTCCTGCAAGGCCAAAGGGCAGGAGAAGTGCCCATGGTAAAAACAAAAAGGGTGGTGTTAGGAGCAATTACCACCTAAGGAATAGAGTTGTTATTCATAACCAGGGTGAGTCTGGTGGGAAATTGGTTGTCTTGTGGGAAGAAGAAGAATAATTACCACAATACTTATGATTCTTATATGGGGAGGCACAACTCTCCTTTGGAGGATTCGGCTAGTCCTTTGAGCGATGAAGGAGATACTGACCCAGAGTACGACCATTGCCTTCTCACACTAGCATGTCGAGAGGATTCTGATGATGGTGGGGTAGTGGCTTCTCCAATTTTAGCAAGAACACGGAGCGGGCGTGCATACTTTGATTCTAAAGAATTAGAGTAGCACCTCGGTTCTATTTTTGTTTTTTATGACACAGCTGCCACAACGGCAAGCTCATCCTCTTTAGCGAGCGTTTAATTTTTTGTCTTTGATGGTGACTTGGAAACTTTTTTGGCTAGTGTGAAGGAGAGGTGTTGGACACCGTTGCTTTGATGGAAAATATGCCTCTTCTGGTTAATATATAAGTTCTTGCCTTAGGTGTTGATGGAGAATCTTCTTTGATCTACGTGGACAAGGGATTTTGGCGTTGTTGCAACAATGAATGATGCATTTTGGAAGGTTGGTTGGTCTTCTTCAACAAGCTTCATGAAGTTTTATCTTTTTGATTTCCCCCCATTTTGCAATGAGAAAATATAACCCTTTGGGAAGTTTCTAAAATTGAAATGAAATTAAGTGTCAAATGTAAATGTGACTAAAATGGTAATTTGGCCTGAAGCTTGTTGCTCCATAATTCTATAAATGGGATATCAGGGCTAGTTACAGGGGTTTAAATTTGGGTCTCAAGTGGTCTAGGTTGGAAAAAATGAGCTCATGAAAGAGCATATTGTAAATTCATGCAAAAATAAATAGATTAGTATGGAGTCTAGGGTATAAGTTGGTTTGTAACGAACTTAATCAATTTTACTGTAGCAATAGTATATGAATGAAAATGCTAGTTTGAAGGCACATTCTCTCCTATGTATTTTCTCTTTCAAATTATAAATGAAATGGTTAAGGATCCTTTTGTTTGTCTTCGATTGTTTTAATTGAATGAGTGATTTTATTTCTGCTTCGATTCAAAGAATTGATTAAATGCTCAAATAAGATCATGGGTTTGTGAGTGAAGATTTTAGGATTGCTAAGTAGTTTTTGCTTTCAGCGTAATAAGTTGAATATTGTAATGCAATATGTAAATAGCCTCAAATTACTGAGTCATACTGCTAAAGTTTTACAGGTTATTACAAATGTGACTCCATTACCCAAAGGCAAGGCACTGGTTTGTTTGTTTGGCTATCTTTAAATGCAAAAGATTTAGTTTTGCATTAGACCAAGAGCTCAAAATGAGAATGAAAATCATCTAAACACCTTCAATTACAACATATCAACCTGAGATACAATCTTATTCCTTGCTTTAGGTAAAATTCATTTAAGGATCTACCAAATTCTTGAGGGATTCTATCTATTTGTAGCTGATAAGAATATATCTATTTGTTCAAATGTTCTTGATAAAATGGAAGACGAATATCATATGAACATAATAAGGATCACCCTTTCGGGTTTCACATAGCTCGAAGAGTAAGGGCCTATTAATCTAATGCAGATCATGGTAGGCTTCACAAGTTTTTAAGGACACGAAGCTTTGATTTTGAAAGATCACTCAAACAACTCACAAACTCTCTTCAATGAAACATGGTTTTACAAGGCTAAAAGACACCAAAATTGGAACTAAGACCAAAATCACTCATTGAACCCTTAATACACCTTAGAAATCATAATATTGACTGGATTAAACCAACCAAACTCCCTTAGAACACTGGTTTCACCATTTCCCGAACACTCATACCCAAGAGGCTTATTTGCTTATAGGAATCCAAAAGGCAAAATCGGGTGTAACTTTTAAACCAGTTTGAATCTCCCAAAACTAAACCCAGTTTCAAATACCCTTTTGGATTTAATTGAACATATTCAATAGGTGAATAGGGTTGTTTTGAAAATTAACCTCAAAAAATTGACTGTCCTACTATCCTAAAGGCTTAATTCAACTAGTTTGCATGAGGGTTTATTGGATCCTAGTACTTCTGACCTCCAAAATATTTACTAAGGGACAATACACGTAAAATATAGTCTTCAAATTCTTATTAAACCATTTTCCATCATCCACCATTGATCTTTCTTCAAACTCTAACCTTTAGGTATCACTTTTGCACAAAACAATGAGTTTTCTCACCTAGGACATCACCATATTAACTCAAAACTTTATTCCCAACTCCTTCCACTTGGGGAACACGAAGAGTATGTCTATACAAACCTTGAAACTAAGTTTTTTGAGTTTTCACTGGTAAAAATTAAAGTTATGCATTTTTCTTAGCCACTGTTAACCCTACTCAAGGTTCAGACCTGCTTACAATAAAATGGGGGTAACTTATTCAAAACTTACTAAAAATTGATGAGACTTGAAGCAAATGAAATTATACTTCGATGGATTTCATATCCAATTTATCTTAGGCCAAGAGAAGGCCGTAAAGGCCCGTACCAGGTAAAGAAATAGAGAAAAATGTTCAGAAAATGTAGGAAAAATGAAGATGTTTTATTGCTTTTTGTCTCAGACTTCAACAACAACCATTATAATGATGCACAAGGCCTTTTTATACCTTTTACAATATGATCCAACTTTTTCTAACCAACTCATCAAATTCTACATGTCCTTGACCCTTCACATTCCATTTTTTTGCATTTTTGCAATTTAACAATATGACAACTTTTACAAATTTTGCAAAATGGACTAAAACTGACCTCCTAAGACTTAAAACCAACTTATACAAGTTTAAAATGGTCTAAATGACCTTATTTCATGATAAAATCACTACGCTTAAACTAGGAAACCAAAATTGCCTCATGGAGGCTTAAACCTAACAAGGTGCTCCTGTACCATACTCCCGGCCAAAAAGAAACTCAAGTTTCCTTGAGTGAGGACCTGAAAATGCATGAGAATTTGCATCAACAATCTGCTTCATCTTGAATCTAGGATTACCTTTTCTTAAATCTATAATCACAACAAGAAAATAGTGTATTCCATCCTCCTTCCCACCAAATTCATGCTTAAACTCATCCACCTTCCTTAAAAAATCATCCTTGAGCTTTTCACCTTTGTTTTCCATCTTTTGTATCTGATATTTTTCCCCTATGACTGCTACTTTAATAGGTTCACTAACCTTTGATGTGACAAAAACTGAAAGACATTTATCCTCTTTGGAAAATAATGAAGAAAATACCATTTCAACATACCTTTGAAGCTAACCTTGATCCTCCAAGATCAATTCATCCTTGACTTTCTCTAAGTCTATTTTTGACATCATCTCATTATCTTTTCCCTCCAACAAGGAATCATTCTTCAAACTTACTGACTTCGCATCTTCCTTTTTAAGGGTGGCTGCAAACTCCATGCATTCTTCTTCTTCTACCATCATCACCTCAACTTGCTTGGTTTGTTCATCATCTTCCTTCATCAACAAAGGTTCCTTCACATCTAGTTTTATTGTCTCCTCTTGTCTTCTCCATTGAATAATCTTTCTAATAGGCCATGTAACCTTCCTCTTAACTAATAAGTGCCAACTTGACTCTTGGCTTGCTAATTGATCCAACACAACCTTCAATTCCTCTACCATCTTTTCTCTCATCTCTTTTAGTTGTTCCATAGCCTACCTCAGCTCTTTTATCTCTTGGTCAATTTCCATTTGTTTTGCCTTTTATTTTTCCTTCTTCGTCTCTTTTTTTTCCCTCTTTTCTCCAACACACACAAACACACAACCTTCCCTTTCCAGAGTCTTCTAGCTCTAATACCAATTGATGCAGATCATGGTGGGATTCACAAGTTTTTAAGGACACAAAGCTTTTATTTTGAAAGATCACTCAAACAACTCACAAACTCTCTTCAATGAAACATGGTTTTACAAGGCTAAAAGACACCAAAATTGGAACTAAGACCAAAATCACTCATTGAACCATTAATACACCTTAGACATCATAATATTGACTGGATTAAACCAACCAAACTCCCTTAGAACACCGGTTTCACCATTTCCCAAACACTCATACCCAAGAGGCTTATTTGCTTGTAGGAATCCAAAAGGCAAAATCGGGTGTAACTTTTAAACCAATTTGAATCTCCCAAAAATAAACTCAATTTCAAATACCCTTTTGGATTTCCTTTAACATATACAATAGGTGACTAGGGTTTTTTTGAAAAGTAACCTCAGAAAATTAACTATCTTGTTGTCCTAAAGGCTTAATTCAACTAGTTTGCATAAGAGTTTATTGGATCCTGACACTTCTGACCTCCAAAATATTTACCAAGGGCCAAGAAACATAAAATATGGTCTGTAAATTCTTATTAAACCATTTTCCATCATCCAACATTGATCTTTCTTCAAACTCTAACCTTTAGGTATCATTTTTGCACAAAACAATGAGTTTTCTCACCTAGGGCATCACCATATTAACTCAAAACTTTATTCCTGACTCTTGCCACTTTTTGAACATGAAGATCATGTCTATACATACCTTTAAACTGAGTTTTATGAGTTTTCACCAATAAAAATTAAAGTTATGCATTTTTCTTAGCCATTGTTAACCCTTCTCAGGGTTCAGACCTGCTTACAGTAAAATAGGCGTAACTTATTCAAAACTTACTAAAAATTGATGATACTTGAATAAATGAAATTAGACTCTGAGGGCTTTCATCTCAAATTAGTATAAGGCCAAGATCAGACCGTACAAGCTCATACCATGCAAATAAACAGAGAAAAATGTTTAGAAAATGTAGGAAAAATGAAGATGTTTCATTGCTTTTTGTCTCAAACTTTAAAAAAAAACCATTACAATGATGCACAAGGCCTTTTTATGAATTTTAAAATATGATCCAACTATTTCTAACCAAATCATCAACTTCTACATGCCCTTGACCCTTCATATTCCATTTCTTGCATTTTTGCAATTTCACAATATGCCAACTTTTGCACTTTTTAGACATCTTTTACAAAATTTGTAAAATGCACTCAAACTGACCTCCTAAGAATTAAAACCAACTTACACAAGTTTAAAATGGTACAAATGACCTTATTTCATGATCAAATCACTAAGCTTAAACTACAAAACCAAAATTGCCTCATGGAGGCTTAAACCTGACAAGGTGCTCTAGCACCATAATCCTTACTTGTTTGTTGGCCAATCCTTATCTATGCTTATTTTGGATTGTGGCTAATCCGTAGGAATTTGGTAAGATCAATTTTGGTTCTAAAAAAATAACCAATAGGAAGGTCACTGATTAATTGGTTGCTATTTCCTCAATTTTTAGCTCCAACCATTTTACTTCATTTTCTTATTTTTCCAATTCCCTAGTGTGATTGGAAATCATTTCAGTTTTCTCCCTAACCCACTCTTTTTCTTTTTGGGAGAATTATTATGTTCTTCTCCAAAGCTCCACACCCAAGGACAACACAATTGGCCCAATTGGGGTTATGATCTGAGGAATTGAGCTTTGGGATATTAGTTCTTTGTTTCTTGCTTATACTATAGCAAGTTGTGCCAGTCCCTCCAATTTTGACCGGTGCTCAAACTTATAGATCTTCTCCAATTATTTAATTATTGCATCCCTCTCACTATCCTTTTGTTGATGTTTTTTTAATAATTCTTCCAATTGTTTCATTCTTTCCATTGCTTCATGCAATTCTTTGCTAATATTCCTTTGTTTAATAAAGATTTCTTCATCTTTGTTTGAAAACTATTCATCCCCTGTTGCACTTGTGTATCCAAAACCCTTTGAAATAGAGCTTTTAGGGATATCCTTCTCATTTTCCTAGCCACAAAAATTTCTCTTGAATTTGATTTAGAAGTGGTAGTAAAGTACATTGATTGTACACTTGGTGTAATTACATTTCCACCAGAGGCATTCTCCTCTAATTATTTATCTGTTTCTATTTTTACAACATCCTCTTTTTTTATTTTTAATTGATCCTCTCATGGACCCCTTCTTCCTTAAGCGATGTGATTACCTCCTAGGTTGTGTGGGTTTCTTCTGTAGGTGCAGAAGAAGATGTTCCACCTTTTCTCTTCTTTCCCTTTTGTGGTCTCTTTGAAATAGGGATTTATTGTTTTCTCTCTACTACGGGTTATTCAACAAAGGCTACAGGCTAATTTTCCTGTAAACCCTGCTCCTCTAGCTCTCTCATGCCTCAAGTAGGTGTTGCGGCAAGGAATTTCCTCCTCTAGATCAACAACAAGTTCTATTATTTTTTCTCAACCCCTATTAACCTCATTAGGCACTTCGAGGATACTATTGATATTGTTATAATTAAGAAAAATTTCCCAAGAAATATTTGGAAACTAAGCCCTAAGACTCCTCTTTATCAACAATGTAACCAAATAGAAATGAGACAATGTTGTATTGTTTCTTTTCCTCTTATATTTATATGACATTATTTTTAACAGATTATATAAGAAATTAGGAATGTTTACATGCCTATTATGGTGAAGATGACTCGACAACTTGAAATGAATTGTAAATAAAAATGATTGTCTCCCGTCCCAGGTCAAACACTTAACTACATAAGAAGCAATTCAAGCCCAAAGCCAGGGTAAAGACAATCATTTGGTACCTTGGGAAGAAGAATCCAGGTTTTCTTTTAGCTAGGAGAATTCATTCCTTGCAACAATGGCATTTGTTATAGCTGGAAATTCTTCTCATATCCTTGGAAATCCAGATACTTTAACTATAGCAACTTTTGAGGCATCTATCCTTAGGCCCCTAACAAATGCTTCATCATTATGCAATGTGGTTGCAAATTATTGGGTCATAACCTCAATAAATTTGTGAGCCTCAAAAAATATTGTAACTAGCCAACTCACTTGAAAATGGGCAAA
Organism: Sequoia sempervirens; assembly: GCA_007258455.2. Taxonomy (NCBI): domain Eukaryota; kingdom Viridiplantae; phylum Streptophyta; class Pinopsida; order Cupressales; family Cupressaceae; genus Sequoia; species Sequoia sempervirens. Next base: position 1,790 of record VDFB02118349.1, on the reverse strand, counting down.
CATAGTTTGTCATCTAGCAGTTGGTTATGTGTTGTTGGTTCTCTTCATATTATATCACCTCCCATTATAATGCTCTATGATTTCATAGTCACTTCACAACTTTTCTTTGTTTTTTTCTCATTCTATCACCCCAATTACAATACTTATGCTCTAATGTATTCTATAACACCCAAATACACCTCTAAATTCCTCTACTAAGCTCTTTGTATCTCGATGATGGTGAAAATAAAATGACAAAAAAAAGTTTGAAATGGAAAAAAAAAACTAAGGGGGTGACCTAATCTATGACTTCAAGGGGGTGACCTAATCTACTTTGAGGGAGATACCTTTAATAGTATACACTAAGAACAAAATACTCAACACAATGATAATAACTAGTCACTAAATCCTATATATACCTAATTATGCTTTGGTTGTCACCTAATGTTAGTGTAAATAGAGTCATTATTCACCCAGTTAGCTAATCATCTTTCTAGGATTGACCTATTCACACCTAGCTTAAGTCTACCTAGGTTTTTTAGGCTTTTGTCTCACTTCATGGGAATGAGACATGTGTCCTCATCACTCAAGACACCTATTGCATGCATAATTACCACTTTCTCACACACTTGTCAAGTAAGCTCACAAGTGTTGCACCTTTGGAGGGGTAGTCAAAGTTTAACTCTTACCTTCTTGCCTCCTCATCCTTTCCTATATATTCAAGGTTAATCATTGTATATTTACACTCTTCATTTGTATATTGATAAAAATACTATTTTTCTCATTTTTTTTTCACTAGTGGAAGGTTGTTTCATGCTTTTAGATCTTGGCATTCTCCAACATGATATCGGAGCCATGAAAACACATTCCTTCTTGCATCAAGGAGATTCTCACACATATCCATATCATTGGAGCATTATGGATCTAAACAAACAATACCATTACATATGAAAGGCTCGAGAAAAAAATAAATACCTTTCATTTTGTCAAATTTACACATCTATTCAAAATCTTCCATCTTCTTAGGGCATAGCACAACTTGCACATTTATGTGGGTGATATTCTTCTAAGTGTCCCTCTCACATTCCATAGCCACTGATTTGTGGAATTTGCAACTATATGTTGCGGCCTTTGTTTTTTTACAAACTTCAAATTAGACACTTCCCATGCCTCTGCACATCTCTCATCGACCTATGTATCTAACTATCGCCTTTTCCCTTTACGAACCTTGTTAACCTGTTATACAAAAAGAACCCTTATGCATTGAATTATACCACCTTTGATGATTGTGGAAGGCTAGTGACATTATGGAGTTTGCAATTTATCTTGTGGAGTTTTTTAAATGAATCCATCACATTATTGGTTGCTTCATTGTGGTGGCCAAATATCTATTGTTCCAGACATGCAACCAAGATGCTCTAGATTTCCATGCCATACATTTGGTTTTGATAAGTTGAATGGATTCATATTTTCAAAATCTTACTATTATGATCAACACTCACAATCATTTTCTCTATGCATATACCTTTCATGCACTAGCAAATCTGATAACACTCGACGCTAACCAAGGTGATTTTCTCTAGCAATAAGCTCACCCACTTTAATAACCAACCTCCACCTTCAACAACTCAACCTTTATTTGATTAAAGAGGTAGTTTGAAGTTGTTGTATGACATATCAAAAGCAATATCTGTGTGGCAACCTTACCATTTTGGAGAGTCATGAGATCCTCTAACAGACACAAAGGAAGATAGAAAAGGTTTGAATGTCATTTGTGCACTCTTAGTTGCTTGGACAAAACATGAAGAATA
>VDFB02118348.1:0-25940 GCA_007258455.2 Sequoia sempervirens | reverse complement strand
AGTGTGAACTCCATTGTTCACAGGTTGAAATGAAAAAGTGACATAGAAAGAATATCAAAGAAAAGAAAGTGAAATATTGAAAATAAAAAGAATGAATTCAACTTATCAGGAGTATCTGAATATCTCTATCGGGGCTATAGATTCCTAACTAGAAATAGAGCTATGTTTGGGAGAGTCACAGTGATAACCTTGTCGGGGCTATAGACACCTGACTAGTAGTGAGACTCTATTCAGGTTGCTTTTGAAGTTAGAATCTTTATGTAGCCTATCTTGACTGAACTTGGTTTTTGCAATAACTTGACGGAAATGAACTCATATGCACACACTTGGATTTTTAGTTTATGGAAGGTTCGGTCTACCCTTTGGTTCTGATTCTTTAATCTTTGTATTTTTGATTTGTTTTTCTGATAGTGAGACTGAAACCAGAGATTTTGGGTTCTTGATTCCTGTTCGTCACCAAATGCTCTAGAGCATTTCCCAGCAGAGTCGCCATTTGTTGTGCAGTTTTCACACACATGCCCCGCTTAAAGCAGGGACCCTCTTTCACTTTGGTTTTTGGTCTCTTGGCCCTTTGATTTTGAGGATTTATCTTGCTTTGGCATATGCTTAAATGTTTATTTTGATTGCCTAAGTGATTCTCCTAAGTTATTCATTGAAAGTCTTAAGTTTTGGGTGAATTTTGAGTTTTTACCCTGATTTGGGATTTTCCACCCTGACCAGAGTTTCCCGGATCTTGCTCAGATCCCAACTGAATGTTGTGGTTCAGAGAATTTCTTTCTTTGCAGAATTCTGTGTGGGACAGATTTTTCCAAATTTTGTCCTGTCGACGGCATTAATGTTCTTCATACGAGCTTCAGACAATGTATTTAACCGATCTCTAAAGACTTTTGTGCCATTATGCTTTATTTTTTGTCATCGATTGAGCTGAGGAGTTTGTTCTTGGAAGTATTGGATTTTATTTCAAGCGTTGAATCTGTGAATTCCTCGATTTAAGGGGTGGTTTCTTGAGCATTTCTTCTACTGTCTTTGTTGGGTGCCATTAAACTAGTATTTGTTGCTTCATGCAATTTTTTCTGTGTCAAATGGTATCTATTTGATTGCCTTCCCTTCCATTTGATGATTTTGGATAGCGCTTTGATGCTATAGAGCTTATTGGGGTCTGAATTCTTGAATTTTTGATCATTTCATGGCTAGGGTTGAATAACATTGTTTGATTTATGGTCTCCCAAATAATTTCAAGCTTGTTTGTTGCTTTTCATTATGAAGAGTCTTGCTTGAGAGTTGTGATTTACCCTAGTGATGACTTAGCATTTGAAATGATCGAATCTTGAGCTTCCCTATGTGTTAATGGCAGATTTGTAGGGTTTACTATCTAGGGCATCACCATTTAATTTTAGTATGCTTTCGAATTGGCCTAAGAATTTTAAGAAAATCTATACAAGGCCCATACCAAACTTGTCTCAGGCCTAGATTCTCAAAATTTATGATCGATCCATTGGTCTGAGTAAAATTATCATTTAGTGTCGAAGTTTGGGTTTCATCCTCAGTTCAAGATTTTTTGTCTCTGGCGGATTTTTCTGATCCCCTTCGTTTTCCCGGAATTCACATACTCTCAGAGATTTACCTTATCTGTGGATTTCTATCAGCTTCGTATTTTCCTGAAATCCTTGATTCCCTTGTTTTTATGAATTTTCCAAGTGTCTCCCCCTTCGCAAAAATTTGTCTCTGGTGGATTTTCCCAGAATTTGATGAAATATGAAGATATATGAAATAGCATGATTTGTTAATAGGTGATGGTGCATTTTATGATTATTTCATGCTATCTTTAGATGTCACATGCTATTTATTGATTAATAATGATTGAATTGAATTGCTAATAGGTGTTTTCATGATTATTCCATTGGAACCCATCTGGCCTAGAATTCTCTAAAATTCCTCCCTGGCTTGGATTTTGTGGATGGTCTTGAAACTTGAAGTTTAACGCGATCATTCTATATGAGGTTTAATAAGGTTTAATGATAATTTTGATTGATTAACCTTTGTTGGTGTGATCTTTATTATGGTTTTGTTTGTCGAGTGCAGGTTGAATCTAGCAAGGTAGCAGCTCGAAAGGCTAAGGGTGACATGGAGGGATCTTCAATGTCTGAAGCAGAAAGAATCAAGATGGACATCAAGAGTAGGATTCTAGAGAGTAAGATAGCTTATGTCTAGTTAGAAGTAATAGATACTAACGTTGGACTATGGGATTATGAGGAGTTCAAAGGTAGAATGGCAACACAAGATCTTCCTCTAGTGGCTAAGAGAATGTTAGAATTAGGATTGGCACATGTAGCTGGTTTCCCCTCCACAGTGTAGTGTTATGAGTTAGCCCTTGAGTGCACTAGGCACTATGACATTGATACACAAAGAATTATTGGTCCTCAGGAGAGGATTGTGGCGAACTTGAATCATGTCTCCATAGCTCAGAATTTTGATATGCCAGATAGATCTCATGTGGTGGCATTTAACATGAAGGCAGCTCAGGAGTATTATGAAGAACAAACTATTAAATCTCAACAGCTCATCAATTCTTGGTTGGAGAAGCCCAAGTCTCATTATTCTAAACTACCTAAGCAGTTATTCAGAGCAAAATTCAAGGAGTATTATGATGCCATCACTCTTCTTAGCAGGGTGGTTGGATTAAAGAATGTTGGTATGTTTGAGAATTGGATGTGCCATGTTATTATGACAATGGAACAAGAAAAGACTGACTATCATTGGGCAGGTGTCATAAGCAGAGTGATTCATGAGCAATTATCAAATGTGTTACAAACCAAGACCTTCACAATGACCTCGTACTTGGTCTATGCACTTGCAATATTTCATCCATACAAGGGATTAAGTACCAGGGGCACCTTTGGATAGGATGTTATTTATGAGGTGTACCCTCAGTTGCACTTAGGAAGCTCGAGCTACAAGAGGGTGAATGATGCATTTACCATGCATATCCCCAGATTACTTAAGGGAGTAGAGCATGTGAGGATTTTAGACTAAGCTAAGGAGCTCATCAAGAAATATGGTGCTTGGTTCATTCAATTCCCAACCTTCTCATACATCCAGGTTGATGGTTGTCAAAGGGCTCCATATAGGCTTCCAAGGTATCCCATTGATCATATCATACTTTTGGAGGTCACTCAATAAATATGTGACTTTGATGCTATTGTGAAAAGGGACAAGCATGAGACTGGTTTTGGTGGAGACTTCCCCTTGAGGATAGGCATTGGGGAGGCATGCCCTTCCATTATTTTTTCCCAAGCTTCAAAAGAAGAGATGAGTACTCTTGGCTTATCTTTCCATTCTAAGAGGTCCAGATTTGATATAACAGGTGAAGCCCAAAAGAAGGCTATTAGAGAGTATAGCCATAAGGTTGATCTGGAAGACTACTGGGCCAATTGCAGTGATGAATATGAGGTAAGGAAGAAGAATTTTTCCTGGCTCCCAATTGAATCAATCTGACTATATAATGTGAACGAAGTTCCTAATCAACTAGAAGATGATGGAGACCTAATTCAAGGTCATGCTTATGAGGCAGTAAAGGATAGGCCAATTGGTGATGTGGATTGGTTAGAGGAAGAAATGACAGAACTAAAACAGTTGATGGATCTAGTCACCAAGTTTACCAGAATGTGGCTAGAGCATAAAATGTGGGAGTTAGAAAATGAAGGTGTACAGTTCACCTATGAGCTGATGGGAGATTTGTACCCTCACTCCACTTCTGAGGAATCAACTAAGCAAGATCCTAAAGGAAAAGGTAAGGTGGATTCTCCTTTCAAGATCAAGATTAAGGGTGTTCAGGTGGAGGAAGCCCAAGTAACAGAAAAACAGAGAAGGTTAGTGTTGTGCAATTTTTGCACATGCCCCACCCTCTTTTTTTCTTTTGCATCTCTGCCTCTTGGCTTGGTAAAATTTTGGTTTTTCTCTTCTTGGGAGGTTATTTTGGCATTAATTCTAGACTAGGTTTGATGAGGACAATATTTTGAGGCTCTAGGGAAAATTTGTCTGTCTTAGAATTTGAAAATGAGGATTTGGAATTGAATTTTCAATGTTATATGTAAATATTTTTTTGCATATGTGGATAGAGGAGGAAAAATTAGGTAGGGTTGCTTTTTGAACTTTTTTAAAATTCCTTCTAGAAAAAAAGTTATGAGGTTTAGGGGATTTCAACCTTGTAGGAAATCCTGGAAAATCCATTCCCTCAGGATTTTCCCGAAAATTCTTTGACCCCCAAAACTCCTTTGTGACCCTTAAAATCCCTAAATTCCTTAAAACCCGTGTGTACCTAAAAAAAAAATAAAAAAAAATTGAAATATTTTATTTTTTCAAAAATGATGGCTTTCTTTGAAATTGAATCTTTTTTGAAAATGCATTTTGTTTTTCAAAATGGAAACTTTTTCTTTGAAATTTTAAAATGTTTTCGAAAATGAAATTCTTGCGATGGATAGGAAATTTTGAAAATAAAAATTCTCAAAAATGGAAAAATTTATGAAAATGGAAAGTTCCCATTAAAAAATGTAAGTATTTTTAATAGGCCAAAATTTAATTCAAGTTTAATTTGTATGTGATTTTTTTTAAACATGTGAGCTACTAATGATGATATATGTTTTTTCAGGATTAAATAAATATTAAAAGGGGAACTAGCATATGGATTTATGCCAAAAGGGAAATCTGGAAGAGTTCAATTCAATTTTTAAAAGTGGGGCTTGCATATGAATCCGTGCCCAAACTATCTACAACTGGAAGGAGTTTCTGGAAGACATGTCAAGCTGATTTCATCACCCAATCAAAATTTTCATTAATGACAGGTTGGCATAATATTGTTTTCTCATTGTTCCATGATGTAACTACTTTTATGCAATTGGATGATGATGTACCATGAGCTCCCAAATTAAATGGAACAGCTTGGTGCTTCTAGAAATGTGATTGCAGCCATTGGATGAACTAAATCCTAGCCATTGATTAAAAGTGTAATTTTCTATAAAGGGCCAGTGCCTTCTCATTTGTAAAGGGGTCAGATTTAGGGGTTAGAATAGCTGATTAGAGGCTGTAAAAGCTAGAATTGGCTAAGTTAGAGAAGTCAGTAGCCATAGGAGAGAGGATAGACTAGAAATTGTTATGTAATGCTGCAGAAGTTAATGCAATTGGATTGTTGATTTGGCAAGCTTTGTGTTACACTTTGGTAGTTTATGGTTTCTTGTTCTCAATTCTCAATGTTAGATGTTAGATTTCAGTTCTTTTGCAATAATGGTAAAATGTAAATGATGTTGATCGATCTCTGGTCCATACTTTTAGTAATTTGTTGATTGTAATTTGCTGTGTAAAGTTAGTCTAGGCCTTATTTTGTGCTAAGTTCAATTGTGGATGCTTGTTTACATTGTGCCAATTATTGGGTATGTGAATGAATATTCAAAGTCTGAAAATCTACAGTTTCCTTAGAATATTGCACCGTTTTTGTGGAGTTGTAGGCTTGTCCTTGATCAAAAAGAGATTGGTTTTATTGGAGATCTGTCCATTTACAGCATTCATCATTATTGTGATTGATCTTAGGCGTTAGTTTACAATAAAATATCTTTCAACCCTTATCTCTTTTGCTATTTATTTTGAATTTGGGTTAGTTTTAGGATTAAAAGCATCACCGTATTGTTGCATCTGATGAGAGTACACTTCCAACATTGTTCATTTTTAAGGCCCCTTGTGATTACCAGCATTTTCACATTTATCACTGAGTTGTTTGTGCATTGCCAAGACCTGACATTAGAGACCTTGGGGTTATTTCTTGAGGCTTGCTGATAGAGATTTACCTTTCAAGAGAGATAGGATACTTGTATCTTGTATGAGTTGTTGCTATGCAAAAAACATCATCAACAGTTAGTTGCTAAGAAAAGGTCAAGGACTAAGAAGTCCAGTAAGGAGGAAACTGAAAAGAAGATTCTTGAGGTCGATGTTCCTATGCCTAAAAGAAGGAGAATTGTGAGAATATCACAATAGGAAAGTTCCAAGGATGGAGAAGAAGTGGATCCACCTGTGGTAAATGTAGAGAGTTCAGAGGAAAAGGCACATGTATATACAAGAAGGTCAAGGACTCCTTCTCCTAAGGATGGTGTGCCCAAAGTTGATCTTCCTCTAGTTACTTCTCGTAAGGAGCAACATGATGACATTCCTTCTCCTGGGCGAAGCTCTAAAAAACTAGGTGAATCTGGAAGAATAAGATCATGTATAATCGAGGAGAATAATTTCAAGGAGCAGCGCAGTGATGAGGAAAGCATTTGTGGACTGAGCCTCAGATATGAAGGTTCCCACATTTGAGCTGCCTGAGCTGAGATGACCGATAGGGACATATCCACCTATTGTTGATTAGTTAGGAGTAGAGATCACTCACCCAATCGAGTTGAGTTTCTGTTTATTGAAGTGAGGAGGAACAGTAGCTAGGGTCATTTCAAAGATTGAAAGAGATGAGGCAAGCAACAAGGTGGTCCACATTGTAACTCTTGCTCTAGATAAGAATAGGGATGAGGTAACTACAAAAGATTATAATGTCTAGACTTTCAATTTAGGGCCTACCTCCGTTGAGAAGGACATTGAAGATTATCAGGGTTCTAGCATAGTTATCCTGGGGAGGTTAAGGAAAGAAATTCAAACTAAGCGAGAGCTAAGGAAAGAAAATGAAAAGCTCAGAAAATGCTTGGAGGATCTGATGAAACCGTTGCAATCCATTAATCCCTCATCCTCTATTGCAAAACCCTTGCCTCAAGAGACTATCATTGAGCTTGAAATAATGAAGGCTTCCACTCTTGCTACTGCAAATTGGCTACAAGGGGTGTGAACTAAAGGAAGTGAAGCTATCAAGGACATTTTGTCATCTGGAAAAGATGCTATGAGGGCAACTGATTGGTTGAAGGAGGTGTTAGCTCAAGATAAGGAGTATACAGACCTCCTGCTATAGAAAACTAAGACCATCATGGAGTATACCAAGGATAAGCTAGTAAATGATAAAATTCTCCCTTCCTCCAGAGCTGTTGAACCTTAGGAATGGTTTGAAGCATTGCAGATTAGGCAAAAGGTTCTAAAGAATATTTACAAGCAGAGAAGGAAAATTGATGATACCCTAGCTGGTTTTTATAATGGTTGCATTGCTTTCTTTGAGATTATGACAGGAAGAAGGAATATTTCACCTAAGTATTTGAGCTTAGAATAGTTGAGAAAGTGGTGGCAGGATGTTTATGCTCCAGTCAGTGGTGATTCTCTTATTGAGCAATAGTTAGATGATGTGGCCACCTACATTGCTGTCATTGATAAATACCTAACATATAAGGTTGATTGGGATAAGTTGGTGAAACAATCAAGGGAGGATATTACATCAATTGAGAGACGACTTAAGGTTTTTCCTTTACCACCTATGGCTGACTTGGATAGGGTGATTTTGAAGGTGCATGAAATGTTGGATCAGAATAAAGACAAAGGGGAAGGTAGTTAATGGTGGGCTACATCAAGATTTGTGCTTCCCTACTATTTTGGCATACATTGGTTCGAGCTGCATTGGAGATCCCAGGCTGACCTGGATGAAGTTCATGCATTTAATGCATATTTTTATCTCATTTTAAATTTCTCTTGGGTGACTTGTTGTGCCTAATTATTGTAAAACCCTATCTAGGCCGACAGGTTTTGGGGGTTCTATAAATTTGGCATTTTTCCTCATTTGTAAGGTCCCATTGTGATTACCAGTATTTTCACATTGATCACTGAGTTGTTTATGCATTGTCAAGACCTGACATTAGAGACCTTGGGGTTATCTCTTGAGGCTTGCTGATAGAGATTTACCTTTCAAGATAGATAGGATTTCATACTCTATCTGGGTTGTTGTGTAGAAAACATCATCAACACTAACTGGTGGCCCCAATCAAATTGGAAAAATAATCAATGGGAAGTGCCTTGGCATCAGGCACCACCACCAGTACCCTCTAACTAGGGAACCTATCCTTGAGGACCACCAGACTGGATGAACTAATCTTGGGGTAACCCTTAGTGGCCCAACCAATCTCAAAAATAGTGGTACCCTCAAAATCCAATTCCTCAATGGAATCAACCCCAACATTAGTTTTATTCTAGTCCAAAGAGGATTCCTACTCAACAGACTCTCTTACCACCTCCCTAGAACACTCAACAGACTAAACAAGTTAACCAACTACCATTTATGGCACAACCAGTCCTTAATCCAAATAACAATCATCCAAATACTTTGGTGTATTATGTCAAACAAGACAATGTCACCAGACTTAACACAATACACTTTGGAAACCTACAGTTGAGGTTTGGTAAAACACTTTCACAGCCGACTATCAAAGAAATCATAGATGAACCTATTAAGAAGTCTGCTAAGGAAACAACAATAACACCTAGACCCATAGAACGAACCCTAGACACTACACAACATGAGTCTGACCTGCCATCTTCAGTAGGAGCTTCCGGCATACCTCAGGAGGAGAAGGGTCGATCTCCAACTGAAGTTCTAAAAAATCCCACACCTAAAGACAAAACCAAAGATCCTTTTCTAGAGAAATTGAAACCAATTTCTATGAAAGATGCTCTATAAATAGTTTGACCTATAGAAATTGCATTAATAAAGGAAATTAAACAACTGCAAATTGAAGTTCCCTTGTTACAAGTGATTAAAGAGATCCCTGAGTTAAACTAGTTGATTAAATAGTTGTGCATCAAAACTCTAGGGAGGAAGCCAAAATGAATCAACATATTCATATCAATGGATACCTAGCTGATTTTCTAGCTAGAACAATCACTGCTCTAAAATATGATGACCTAGGGAGTCCACTCATAACAGTAACAATTAATGAGCTAGCAATACCCAATGCTTTAGTGGACCTCAGAGCAGCCATTAACATAATGACTATTGATGTGATGGAAAAATTAAGACTTAGTGATCTATGGCCCACAACTACAATCCTACAAATGGCAAATAAATCCATAGCCATTCCCAAAGGCATCATTGAAAATGTTCTTTTCAAGGTGGATGGATGGGAATATTCAGTGGATTTCTAGATAATTAAATCCCTTATGCCCAAAGACAGTTATCCAATAATTTTGGGAAAAACATGGGTGGCTACAGTTGCATCCAAAATTGACTGCAGGGAGGTAGGAATGACCATATCCCATGGATCTAATAGCAAACTGTTGTTTTTGTATCCTCCTGATAAGCTTGTCGAGCATAGTAAAGTATGGGTTGATGAACCAGAAAGTCCTACTGGACATGGTAGTCATCAAAAAACACAATAAAGAATTAGAGGATGAATTAGAGAGTGACATGGGATGTATTGCAATAGAATATAGCAGTGAAGAGATGCCAGATGTAGAAGAAATCCTAGGACACCGAATCAACATAGACCAAGTAGAATTTGATGATGCTAAGTTTATTAGATTTCCTTGCCCTTTGATGAACCTAGTGTTGGATGTTGTGGATGTGTTTTTGATATGTGGTTGTCATTGATGTCAACACTATTAGCATTTGGTGTATCAAAGGTTGTATATGTCGAGGATATTGAGAAAATTGTAAAATAAAGTGTTCCAATTCCCAGTGGAATTGTGCAGGTCATGAAGGAATCTTGTTCTTTACGTTGAAGTTTAGCTACTATGGACTAAAGGGTTTATTTTTGAGAGTATCTAGATCATCTATTGGAGGTTTCAGAGGTCCATGTATAGATTTGAACATGTTGTGGTCTGACAATATTTATGTGGGCTTTGTTAGTGTTCCTGAGTGAACTTTGCGTGATTCTAGTAATCTCAGTTGCTACAGATGTTTCTCTATTGTTTCTTGATGTTTTTGGATGTCTTTAGATTATGCTATATCTTTTTAGTATGTCCACATTGATCAATGTTCTTGTGGTTGATGATTTTTCTCCGTATGTTGAGTTTTTCATGTTCTTGGGTGACATGATGGTGGTAGTGTGTTGTGGATCTTTGAGGTGAAATTAATTAAAGTTTTTTTGTGTTGGAGTTGCTAAATTGGGTCCCCACTATGTTTTGGCCAACCTTGGTGGATTTACATTGAAAATTTAATTGTAAATTTGGGCCGACATTGCAAATATGTTTTATTTTCTTGGCAAACTAAGTTGTTGATGAAATTTTATGTAGCAGATATATAAGACTGATTGTTTCATCGGTGCAAGGTGTGATTTGTGTGCTGATGTGTGAATATAATTTGATTGTAGAGCAAAGTGTGAAAAAGATCGAGCAAAGTGTGAAGTAGTTTTCTATGCTTAATTGGAACTGTAATCAGGCTTGTGTAGAAGCTATTTTCTTAGTTTGTACCATCTGGATTTTCATCCTATTCTGTATTATTGGGCAGTGATTCCCTTCTATAATTAAGCAGTGAGCTCTAGGCAGTGTGCTTGAATGCATGTGCATTCCCCTTATTGATTTTGTATCTAAGGGTTAATTTTAGGTATGTTAGATTAGAGGATAGCAAATCAACAAAGACTAAGAAACCCAAAGAACTACAAATTACAATGGAAACTAAGATAAATGAAACAAATATACTAGATAATTGTTGAAGCTTCTATGATTCCTCTTCATAGCACCTTCTAACTTGTTGATTGTCGTGTTGCCCTCAGACTGAATGTACAATAAATATTTGACAAAATCCTACACAAGCTTTGAAGGATTTGAATCTAAATGCCTATGCCTATGACTATGTGATTAAAAATTCCTATGCCTATGACTATGTGATTAAAAATGCCTATGCCTAAATATGCCAAAACTTAATGGAATATGACAATAAATGCTATAATTTATGTAAAATGTCTAAGTGTGTCAGTGTGTAATCTAAAAATGAGAGAAAAATAGCATTTTATAGAAAATGCAATTTTGAATGGATGGGCGAGATCGACTTTTGATAGAGATCTAAAATCAAAGGATGAGATTAAATCTGATAATCCCTAATCAGGGTTAGGGAAAAATCCTTAAACGAGTGGTCGAAATGTCATCTAAGAAGATCAAATCAGCGGTGGAGAATGAATGAGATAATTAATTATAAAAATAAAGATTTTCAAAAATCAAGAAGATAATAGACTGCCTGATTTGTGAGATTCGAAAAATCAAGAAGGTAAGAGTTGAACTGAAGATCAGATTTGGAAAATCAAGAATCTGCCCGGTTACCTGATTTTTAGAATATTACCATTTTGAATTAAATTAATTCAAAATATGGATTTTGTAAGATAATAAATAATCGATTTTTAGATTATTTACTAAAATGAACTAACAATTAAGAATGTGATGACATTTTAAATAATTTTATTTATTTAAAATGAGAGGAATATTAATTTTGACAATTAAATAATTAGAGATAATTATTTAATTTAGAAGATAAGATTAATTAATTAAATAAATTAATAAATCCCTTTATTTACGAGAATCAGTGACATATTAAATAAATAAATAAAATTTATTTATTTAATAATCAGGAAGAAATGAATGAAGAAAGGTAATTAAATAAATTAAGAAATTTATATAATTAGGGGAAGACTTAGACAATTAATGACGTATTTAATAAATAAATAAATTTTATTTATTTAATAATCATGAAGAATAAAAGGATATGAATTAATTAAATAATTAAGAATTATTTAATCAATAGTCTAATGTGGACCAAGGACATAATTAAGATGTTATAATTATGCTAGGTCGAAAGTGGTAAAAATAGATCTTGCAGGCCTAGGTCATTTTTAAGTGTCTACATTTTACCCCTCTTTGTCATAATGTAGCATGTTGCATTGTGACAAAGAAAATAAGTCAAAGCAAAGCCCTAGTGAAGATATAGAGTATCAATGCCCCCTCAGGAATTTTTTTGAAATTTTGGGTTGACGGTAGAAAAATTTGGAAAGGGTCCCGATAAGTCAATTTGATGACCAAAAAAATGATGGCACAAACGGTTTCTGATTCTGACATGTTTAAGACAACCAACGGGGTTGTCAAAGTTGGTCAAATGAGCCTCCAGTAATAACCTAGTTGACAAAGATCATTTTGACTTTATAAATAGTTTGAAAAAGGGGTAAAAGTCAATTCATTTCCACTATTTACTTTGCAAATTTTGAGAGCTCAGAGCGGAAAGGAGTGCAACAAGGATGGTGATTCCAAAGGACTTCTCGTTCGATGCATTTGATGCATCACGATGAGAGTGCAAGGGTAATTTAGGGCAGACTCAGGGATTGTGACACATTTTCCAAAAATTGCTACGTATTCACCTTTTTGAGCTGCATTCAAAAGTTTGAATGCCACAATCGTCATTTTGCAATGTAATCATGTGTTTAGGCGACACATTTGAATGGAACGATGCAAGTGTCATATATCATGATGCAAGTGCTTTGATGCAACACATTTGAGCAACTGAACGACACAATTGCCATGTTGCAATGCATTTGAAGTATGAAAAGATGCATTCATTGTTTTGTGACGCAATTGCAGTCAACGCGACGCATTTGACGTTAGCTTTGACTAGGGTTGATTTTGATACTTTTCCAATTTGAAATGTTTTTGATGATATTGATAGTTGTCTAGAAGGTACTAACGTATTTTTTGGCTTTGTGCAGAGACAACTTACACTGATATACATGCGCGAGAGCAGACTGATGACCTTCCAATTTGCTGATCAACTGACCCCACGGGAGCAATGACACTTGATGTGGCTAGGTTTGTTCTATGTCACCTATATGCCCGCTACTTAGGAAAATAGGGGACTACTAACTACATTATGCGAGCATTGGCATTTAGAGACATGTTCTTTCCACTTGCCAATGGGAGAGGCGACCATTACACTGAATGATGTGTACCACATTCTATGCATGTGAATCTGAGAGTGGATAATCTATGACCCTCGCCATGGCAAGCAGAACTTCAGGGTATACTATTGAGATGAGGGCGCAAGACTTGACATTTAGGGATACAAGATCCGCTAGGAGTTTATGGCAGAGCACTATGCTCGCTTCGATGTGTTCCTGGCGACATTGATTTGTAGGATACTGATTCCTAACCGTCGCAGACATGGGTTCCCTATTGGTTGGGGAGACATCTTGGTTGGGATGAGACGAGATAGGATAGTGTATGCCTAGGGCCCTTGTTTATTGGGCACACTCTACCACTAGCTGCATGAGGTTTTTTACTGGAGGGCAAAGAGTATCTCTTGTGGCACCACATTGATGATGATTTGGGACTAGGAACACATAGCTATATTTCGTCTGTCAATTCAGAGACCACAGCTAGCCGAGGGGATGCCCTATGACTATTACTATGTCTTTGCTCTACAATAGACACAGATGGGCGAGACAGGTTGGTGGTGGCATCAGATTGATACTATGGTGTTGTTTATTTGGAGACCATACAAAGACTGCCAGCAGTGGGATGATGAGGTGGATCATCTCAATCTTTGCCAATAGTACCGCTACTTGATTGGCAGGACCGTGTAGAGTCAGCTTATCATAGAGATGTACCTTCCGCAGCATGTCCTGTGATAGTTCAAAGAGCAGCAGGGTGTACCTACGGGACAACCGAGTATGCTCGGTCTTCCAGAGAGGCAACTTAAGGGCCAACTATTCCTGTAGCCTTTGCAAAGCAGTAGATTGATGGGCTAGGAGCCTAGCCATGGGGATGGAGAGGTGGGATTGCCGATCTTAGGACCACAACAGATTATGACCTATGGTGGAAGGCACATAGACTAGTGCCACTGACAGATCCCAATGGGATAGCACCTGTAGACAGGAGGTCAGTCATATTGTGTGTGCTAAGGGCCAGGCGAGGAGGTAGAGATGATGGTAGAGGCAGAGTCTAGGGGAGGGATGGAGGCAGGAACAGAGGCAGGGGGAGAGATGGAGGCTAAGATAGAGGGCAAGATGGAGGCAGGCACAGAGGCTAGGATGGAGGCAGGGACGGAGGCTAGGGTGGGGATGATGGGGATGATGGAGGAGACAACCAGAGACGAAGGAGAGATGGTCAAAGATAGGGCCAGAGGGTGCACCCATGTGTGGTGATAGTAGCACTAGATGTTATCCCAGAGGTGGCCGAGGGGAGGTATAGAGAGGAGGAGGAGGATCCAAGGTAGGAGGGGGAGGAGGAGAGATAGGAGGAGCCATTAGCAGAGGCTGAGAGATAGGAGGAGGATGTGGTGGAGGAGAGACAAGTGGAGGATGTGTCGGGGGAGGAGTAGCCAAGGCAGGAGGATGAGGCTGGACAGGAGGAGGATGTAGAAATGGATGTGCCTCTGGATGAGGGATTCGGTGGAGAGGATGCTGCAGAGGATGATGATGATGACGCCATGGATGAGGCTGAGAGACTGCTTAGATGGAGGATGGTGGAGGGAGAGGAGGGTATACTGTCATCGTCAAAATTACCCCAGGATGCCACTATAGACCAGAGGGTGGTAGATCTGCAGAGGAGGTTAGACGAGAGTGTGGCAGAGGTCAAGGCACTATGGGAAAAGCTAGAGGTAGCTCGGGTAGAGCAAGATTAGGCAGTGATCCGTCAACAGGACTCAGCTCAGTGGTGTGTCAAGTTTGCAGCGTTATGTATAGGGCCTTTTAGGGAAATTTTCCATGAGATATCTAGGGTGAGCATGAGGTATGGGTAGTACAAGACTTTATACGAGCAGGAGGGGCCTCCTAAGCGACGAGATCTGACACTGTCACGCTCACAGATGAGGACAGACTGTGGTCATAGATCAGGGAGTGTCAGTGGTAGATGGAGTCACACCAGTGTTGGAGGATCCACCTCCTCAGGGAACACATCAGGGCATAGGTCCCACCAGTCACACATGCATGCTTCAAGTCACCATTCGAGCCATAGTTAGTATGGGTCAACTAGTTCAAGGTAGAGATTAGTACAGAGGTAGCCACGAGTGGCAAATTTGTTAGCATCACAGAGTCAGGCTGCAGTGACGTCACAGGTGTCCATTACTGTGGAGATGATGCCATCATTGGTTGCACAGACAGAGATTGCCATATGTCCACCCATTATCTCAGCACTAGTCATAGCTCCTCAGCCACCACACTCTTTGCCACGAGGGGATGATGAGAGCCTCCCCTAGGGGCATATTTGCTATACTTGTTTTTATGTTATAACACATTATGTATAGACCATTGAGCTTGCGAGCTCCTTTTTTTGGATATCTGTTGACTCTATCTTGTGACATTTGTATATTTTGAGATGATATTATATAATGATGCAGTTTTGATGCAGCCTATATGTGTGTTATGTGATGTTATTTGATTTATGCATTATGATATATGTGATGTGATGTCCTATGTATGATGTTGATTTATGATGGATGATTGTATTATGTATGTTCTATGATGCTTTCTTATGATATGATGTCATGACGATGCAATGCTTATTTATTTGTTATGTTGATTTTGTGATGATGGTGATAATGATATGCATAATGTATTTACTTGAATGGATGTCATGTTTATGATAATGTGAATGCAATATGCAATGACATGCATATGATT
This sequence comes from Sequoia sempervirens, assembly GCA_007258455.2. Lineage (NCBI taxonomy): Eukaryota > Viridiplantae > Streptophyta > Pinopsida > Cupressales > Cupressaceae > Sequoia > Sequoia sempervirens. The sequence continues at coordinate 10,398 of VDFB02118348.1, read as the reverse complement.
TAATGCTATGGATGATGTATGTATGGACCTAATGCAATGTTTATATGATCATGTATGCACTTATATTTTTTTATGTCATAGGATATCATCGTGAGATGGATGAGAGAAGATGACCAGACCGAAGGAGATGCATCATAATTCCTAGACCAAATCCTTCAAAACTTTACCATAGGACTTTAATATTTATTTCTCTTAATCATCATTGGGAAGACTGTTGTAATGGCCAACAAACACCATGATATGACATAGATCAAGGTGTGCAAGGTCGTACCATCACATAAGACAATCAATCACAGGCAAGGATGATCATGACTCAAACTAAGAGCGTGATTTCCCCAGTCTTTTTGTCATAATCAACCACAAGTAGAAAAAGACCAAAAGGACAATTCATGAAATCTCATTGCTTCTCTAAATCTTGTTTCTAGGACATCATTGAGAAACTAGCAGCATGATTTCCAAAATACAAAATAGAGCCCTTATCATGATATGTCATTGTTTTTCTAAATCCTAGAATTAGGACCTCACTGAGAAACTAGTAATCATGTGTGTCAATTGTCATGATACGTCACTACTTCTCTAAATCTTGTTATTGGGATCTCGCCGAAAAACTAATAACATGATAAAAATCCAAAAGAAAAGTGCCAAGTGTTTGCCAAGTGCATCTGGATATCTATTTTTCCGATGTCAAGATGTTAGGTTTGATGATGATGAGATGCCAGAGTGTCAATTTTTTTATGATGCCAAGATGATGAATGCCAAAAATTGTCAAATTCAGGAAGGACACATCCTGAATAATGTTGACGTCAAGAGGATTGATCCCTAAATGTCAAAGGGGGTCCCTCAAAATGATGAAGATGCCTAGGAAGGACACATCCTAAGGTAGAAATGACAGAGTTGGTTCTTCAGAAGGACATATCTAAAGAATACTAATGTTAAGAGGAGTGATCCTTAGGTGTCAAGAGGATCCCTCAAAATGTCAAATGACAGTGACAATGCCTAGGAAGGACACATCCTAAGGCATGAATGATAGAAGTTGTTCTATAGAAGGACACATCTGCAAGGTAACCAAGAGTTGACAATTTGACAGGTTATGATGATTTAACTTGTTTTGATTGAGTTTGACTTGTGTTGACTATATGTCAATATTGTCATGATGTGCTGATGAGATTGTCATATTAAAATAGATGATTTCCATAATTCATTTTAATAGTTTATGTATTTGGGAATGATTTTCCTTGACTTGAAGATAGTTGACGTGTGTACCATTGTAATGCCATGAACCCTAATGGATTGACCTAGTGCAGCCTCGGGGGCTCATCGACAGATGGCCTTGCCTACGTTATGCACTCAAAGACCTCGTAGTTCGACACAACCAATGACTTTTTCTTGATGTCCAAAGATTGCACCATGATTTGATTTTGACAAACCTAAAAGGACTGACCTAATGTCTCAAGGACTCAAAAATGAGTCTTGCCTACATAGCAAATGCGCAGAGACAACGTAGTTCAGACAAATGACAAAGACAGATTGATTGACTTGACAAGGAATGAATCTATTTTTGTGTTTTCGAGCAGTTTGATGTTTGTTGTGGTTTTCTTCAGGACATTTTTCGATTTTTAGGTCTTTTTTTAGGACATTTTGTGATGCTTTTGGTCTTTTTTCATGACTTTTTGTGATGTTTTTGGTCTTTTTTTAGGACTTTTTGTGATGTTTTTGGTATTTTTTCAAGACTTTTTGCAAAGTTTTTTGTATTTTTTAAGGACTTTTCGTGATGTTTTTTATCTTTTTTTAGGACTTTTTGGCAATTTCCAAAACCATGCATGACATCCACTACAGTTACATGATAATTTTTTTTCCCCTAGTTAGGTCCAAGACTTAGCCAGTTTTAAAGGACTTAAAAGGGATGTGCATGTGGTACTAGATGGACAGGATAGTGGACTTGATGCCAACCATTTATCAACCATGGAATGAAGGGTATGATGTCATGGCAGATGTTGTGGTGGTGACAAAAAATGTATTTCATCCTAGGCCAAGGCAAACAAAGTGACAGTAGATGGTAGAGTAATGATTGATTACGTATGACGCCTATTTGCCAGGTTTTCACCATGCTACTTATCCAAAGTTCCTATTTGCTAAGTTTTCACTATTCGATGAATCATTTTTCTTTACTATTTTTGTCATTTTTCTTTTTTTTTGGTGCTACCAAGATACCTGTTTGCTAGGTTTTCATCAAGGCAACGATTTTTTATCATTTTTCAATTTTTTTTATATTTTACAGATTTTAGCTCGATCTCCTAATGCTATGCGTAGAACTTTCAAAGATGTAAAATATTGATAGGCTCTATCAATTGTTCTCCCTCTAGAGTCGCCAGTTGATAGGCTCTAGAACCAAAAGAAGATACAATGGTGTAAGGACCCAACCAGTTTAGTTCAAACTTTCCTGGCTTTTCTCTATCAACCTGGTTCTTAGGGTTTTGCATGAGGACTAAGTCACCAATGTTAAACTTCTTGACCATAACCTTCTTGTTGTAACTACGACAGAGACGGTTTTGATACGCTTATAGATGGTTTAGGGAATTTTTCCTTCTTTCCTGTAGCATCTCTAGCTCGTGTAGGCGTGATTGTCTATACTCCACCTCATCAGTTAAACCCTTCAGGGAGACTCGTAATGAAGGAATTTCAACCTCAATGGGCAAGATGGCCTCAAATCCAAAGACCAGGGTGAAAGGAGTGGCTCTTGTAGGCATATGAATGCTAGTGCGATAAGTCCACAGAGTAGGGTTGAGTTGTATATGCCAGTCATGACCAGTGTCATTGACAGTCTTTTTGAGGATTTTAACAATGGTTTTATTTGATGCCTCAGCTTGACCATTTCCTGGCGAGTAATACGAAGATGAAAAATGGTGTTGGATTTGAAATCGCTCACATAACTCACAAACGTCTTGGTTTTTAAATGGATGTCTATTGTTAGTGATGATGGATTGTGGAAGGCCATATCGACAAATGATGTAGTTGAGAATGAATTTGGATATTTGTTTGTCGGTTATGTATGTTAGAGGGATAGCTTTGATCCACTTTGTAAAATACTCGGTGGCAGTGATGATGAATTTGTGGCCATTGCACAAGGTCGGATGGATCTTACCCATGAGGTCGAGTCCCCATTGAGTGAAGGGCCAAGGAGAGGTGATCGATAGAAGTTCCTATGCTAGAGCGTGGATCAAGTCATTGTGAATTTGGCATTGGCGACAAGTCCTGACATATTCTATTGCACCCTATTCAATGGTTGGCCAATAGTACCCAAGTCTTGTTACTTTCTTGGCTAGAGTAGGACCACTCGAATGAGACCCACATATATCATCATGTACTTCGCATAAGGTTGTACGTGCTTTGTTGGTGTCGAGACATCTAAGGAGGGTGTCATCAAAGCTATGGCGGTAAAGGGTGTCACTGACGATGGCATATCCTGCAGCTTTTCAAATGAAGGACTTCCTTTGGTTATTGGACAGGTTAGGTGGAAGGGTTTAAGACTTAATGTTGTCATAAATATATTGATACCAGGGAGAGTTAGGACCAACAAGTTTGTAGACCATTTATGACTCTGGAATGTCATAGGTAGGGATCAACAATTGTTCTATTAGAAATTCCAACTCAGGCAGATTGCTTGGAATATCGAGGAGAGAGCCTATTATAGCCATTGCATCTGCCACTTTGTTTTGTGCTCTCGAAACTTGTTCAAAAGTCACCATATGAAAGTATGTTTGAAAACTATCAACCATTCATTTGTAGGGCATCAAATTCTCATCTTTTTTGTCGTAGTCATCATTAACTTGGTTGATGACTAACTGAGAATCTCCATAGACGTGTAATGCTCTAATTTTCCATTTTATTGCCATTCTAAGTCCTGTAACTAGTGCCTCATATTCTGCCATGTAGTTTGTGCATGGAAAAGCTATGCAGAAAGATTTAGGAATGGAATCTCCTTGAGGGGTGATGAACAGGATTCTTGCCCCTGAGCCATGATTTGTGTGGGATCCATTAAAGTAGAGTCTCCTGGGTGACTTAGGTTCCATATGGAATATCAATTCATCTAGAAAATCTTCCAATAATGGGTGATCACTTTGTAAAGGTGCGTTCACCAGCTGGTTTGCTATGACTTGTCCTTTTATTGCCTTCCTTTCTACATATTGAATGTCATATTCTCTTAGAATCATGACCCATTTTTCCAAACGTCCTATTAACGCTGCCCGACTTAACAAATATTTGAGGGGGTCAATCTTTGTTACTAGTTGTGTTTGATGGCTTAACATATAATGTCTTAGCTTCTATGCTACAAAGACTGTGGCTAGAAAAGCTCATTGAATTGATGTATAGTTTAGTTCATACCCGACCAATGTCTAACTGATGTAATATACAACTCTTTCTTTTTCCTCTTGGTCATTATGTGCTAGTAATTCCCCTAGTGTTGAATTAGTGGTAGAGATGTATAAGATCAATGGTTTTCCATGAATGGGAGGCATGAGAACTAGTGGTGACAATAAGTAATCTTTGATTTGCTGAAAGGCTTCTTGAAATTTATCTATCCACACAAAGGGGATACCCTTGCACAACAGATATTGGAATGGGTGACACTTGTTAGCCAACTATGCTATGAAGCACCAAATAGATTGTACCCTACCTAGTAGGGTTCTGAGTTCACTAATTCCTCTGGGTGGAGGCATATCTATGATGGCTATTACTTTTGTTGAATCAACGTCAATTCCTCTTTGAGAGACTATGTATCCCAATAGTTTACTTGATGTTACATCGAAGACACATTTCTTAGGATTTAGCCAGACTTTGTATTCTTCTAGTCTCTTGAAAATTGTGTCTAACACCTTTAGATGATCTTTCCTTGTTACTGCTTTAGCAAATAGGTCATCTACATAATCTTCCATTATTTTATGTATCATGTCATGAAAGATTGTGGTCATAGCCCTTTGATATGTGGTGCCTGCATTTTTGAGACCGAATGGCATGACAATCCAATAGTATGTACCCCATGGGCAAGTAAATGTCATTTTGTGCTGGTCTTCGGGGGCACTGCGAATCTGATTATAGCCAGAGAAACCATCCATGAGGGACAACATCTCATATCCTATTGTGAGGTCAACTATGAATCAATATTCGGTAAAGGAAAGTCATCTTTTGGGCATGCCTTATTTAGGTCTCTAAAATCTTTACAGACGCAGATCAACCCATTTGGCTTTGTTACTGGTACCAGGTTAGATATCCATTCAGAATAATCAATAGACCATATGAATCCAACATATAGAAGTTTCTTCAACTTTTCCCTTACCAATAGAGCAACTTGAGGATGCATTTTGCGTAACTTCTGTTTGACTGGTTTGGCATTAGGCAATAGTAGAAGTTGGTGTAGAACCATTTCTGGGTCTAATCCTGGCATGTCAGAATAGGACCATGTGAAGTTGATTTTACATTCTGCAAAGAATTTATGAAATTTTGGTCTCTCTTCCTTAGTCAGTGATGCAGCAAAGAGGACCATTTTTGGATCTTCTGCAGTTGATATGTTGTCTTCTATGGTGTCTTCTATAAGTATAGCTGATTTCTCTTGTCGTACAAGAAGAAAGTCTAGTCCTCCATCTTTGGGCACCTCAGTGAGGTTTTCACCCACAGATACATCCTTTGTTTTTACTTTTTTGTTGTCAAAAGGTTCCTTTTTATTTTCACCTAAAGAATTTTCATTTTTTATTTTTTATTTTGCGACTAGAGGACAAAGCAGTCTCCCCGAAGTAAGCCGCACAATCTAGATTAATGGTGAATCTTGACTTATGATCACCCTTGGGTATGCCCTCATGTAATCCCATAAACTTTGTAATTGCTTCATCATTCTAAAAAGTGTCCAAGACTGGTGGGCCTTGTTGGTCCCAATCGACTAGTTGAGGATAAACTAGGGAAATTCCATCGTCGGTGTTGGTGAATTGAGGGGAGGATGTAGAAAGCATGCAAAAGGATTCAGTGATATTGTAGATGAGATTATCATCATCCAAATCCAAATTGGACTCTATCCAATATTCCCCTTCACTAGTCTCATATTCGTTGTAAAAATAAGGGGTGAAGGACTTAGAGTCATGGTTGTCAGTGTCATCTGGTACTTTCGATGGATTGGACAGAAGGGATTCAGATAGTGGGTTTTTTATGTCATGGGGAGTGGAAATGGGACTTTGACTATTTGGTGCCTGATCAATTTTAAATTTTTTCCAAAATATTTGTTCAGAGGTTAGTTCCCCTATTTCGACAAACAAATCATCTAGGCAACAGTCACTTAAGGATCGTTCTGAGCCAAATTCCCACTCTTGGGAGTCAGTTTCAGTGAGGGTTTCCTTAGTGGTCTCGACACTTTCCTTAGCATGTACTCGCTCACTCGAAAGTCCATTGGTATGTCGATCATCATTGTCAGGCAATCCAAACCCTAATCCAATATACTTTGGTATTTTGAAAGGTTCTATGGGCTCTCTTCGTCCAGTTTTATTTTTTCCTAGGCCACTAGTGCCATTGTAGCCCTTAGCCTTCATTATGTCATATCCCTTGACATATTTCTTAACTGGTAATGGGGGTAATTCGACCATATTTTTATAGAGCCATCTTGTGATATCAGCAAGGTACTCATTACTCATGTCTCCCCATTTGATGAAAACTATTTTTGGTGGAACTTTGAAAATTTCTTTGGGTTCCATTCTAAAAGATGGTCGACCATAGGTCTTCGGGGACTTGGGTATCATTGTGATGCTATATGTTGTATGTAGTTTGAATTCTCCATAGTCAAGGTCCTAGATCTTGAAAGTGGGTTTAGCCTTAGGGTTTGCGGAAGATGGTGGTGTGGTGGAAGATGATGCGAGTGTGGATGGATCAATGTATTTGGAAGAGGAGGGGCCAGAAGCCTCTCGATTGATAGGCACGCAATTTTCTGAAATACCCCGTAGGTTGGTATAGTATTGAAAAGGGTAAGGGTCGCCATATATAGTGATTTCTATGCCGTCAAATGGGAATTTTAAGCATTGGTGATATGTGGATGGAACAAATTTTAAGGCATGAATCCATGGGTGACTGAGCAAGATGTTGTAAGGTAATTCTAGATGCAGGACCTGGAAGGTTGTATCCACAATGACTGGTCCCACTTTGATAGGAAGAGATATAACACCTCATGAAGAGCATTCTTCGTTATCATATGCTATGATCACTATACTCTTTGTAGGGTCTATGCATGCATTAGAAAATACTAGAGCCTAAATCAGTTTCAAGGAGCATATATTCAATCTTGCTCTGCCATCTACTAAAACTCTTCTGGCCTTATGCTTATGGATGAAAGTTTCAATGTGCAATGCATTGTTGTGGTTGGTTTTAGGTGACAAGTAGTCTTGTTCAGAAAAGGTGACATGGTGAGGCGTAGTGAGGTATCCCACCATGGTCTTAAACTGACTGAACTGATCTGGTTAAAATGTTTGTATTCTAACATTGGTTTTGATGCAGGGAAAACAACTATTTACTGTGATTGTCAAAGTGCTATTTGTTTGGCAAAGAATCCTACTTTCCATGCAAAGACGAAACATATAGATGTACAGTATCATTTTGTATAGGATATAGTGGAGGATGGAAAGGTCTCTTTAGAAAAAGTGGATACTCTAGAGAATGTTGCAGATGCATTGATGAAGCCAGTGAGCACAGACAAGTTCAGGTGGTGTTCCAATTTGATGGGCCTTAGTGCCCATGAATTTCAGTAGTTTTATTATGCTCTGGAGGTGCTTGTGTGATCTTCATCAAGTGGGAGATTGTTGGAATTGTGTACCTCAATCCCATAGGCTAAAATCTCTGAAAGAGCCAAGTCAGTGTGACATCTTTTCTGTCTAGCCGACTAACAATTATGCAACCTTGTGGAATGCTCAGGTCACTGAAACCTTGATATAGTCTTGTCGAATGGAGCCTATCGTTGTGAAATGTTGATCATTGTGATAGTTTCTATCTCTCACCACTCATGGAGATCTATGGCCGACAGTTTAGTTCCCTATGATGGTCAGGGAGATTCATAGCGAATAGAGTCATCGGAGTAACTCATATGCTTCATTATGAAGTCTTATCGATATGGAAAGTGTCGCCAATAGTTATGCACTCAGAGTCATCAGAGAAACACATAAGGGTTTGGTAAGAACTCTTGGTGATGGGTGTTTGTCTCACCAATGCTATGGGATGTTGTCGGTATGACTCTTGGTGAAGGATGATCTCGGGGTGACTTGAAGACTTCGGTATTACCTCTCAACAATAGCGGTAAGTCTTACCAATGGTTGTTTGTTTTGGTATGACTGGAAGGCTCCATGTGATCTCTTGGCAAGTAGCGATAGTCTTGCCGATGGGAATGTTGATGTCTATGTGACTTTGGAACTTTGGTATGATCTCTTGGCGAATAGGGATTGTCTTGGCGATAACGCTACATGTGATGGATATCAGTATGATGTCTTGGCGATAAGGGGAAGTCTGAGCAATAGTTTGTGAACTCGGTATAACGTCTTGCTGATGGTGAGGACTCTTGGCGATAACTACAATCGGGTCTTTGTGGCATCGGGGAGACATGGTTAGTGTCTCACCAACATGCGAACACAGGTTGAATGTTGTTGACTTATTGGAAAACTATCCTATGTGGTGTGTCTTCGACCAATCAGAGAAGCCAAATGGGAACCATTGGAAGTTATACTATTGTGGTCATTCTATGAGGAAGTTCAATAGACCAAGGATGACATGGATATACTTTGAGATCGATGATGGTGTTCGGTTGGACGATCAGTGTGATGAGTAGTTCAGTAACAGTTGGATGAATAATTCAATGTGTGATCAATTAGAATTTGATTCTAAGAGCATTGTATCTTGAATGTTTTGTACAAGATTGGTCATTGAATATGCTATTGTAAATTAACATCAGAAAGATAAGTTTGATCTTTGTATGTAATTCTATTACTGTAATACAAAGAGGCTTTTCTTAGTGTGGTGGGTTTTTCTCCCATAAGGGTTTTCCCACGTAAATTTGATGTTCATGTGTGTATGTTAATTTCTCTATTTCTGTTATTTCTTTCAAGTGTATCTTAATTGGACTATAATTGAAAATTTAAAAGCACCTCTGCATTCTTCCATGAGTTTTTGATGTTAGAAGAGTTGTTTCTGCACCTTAGCTTTCCTTAAAAGTTGTATCATAGCCTGGCTAGTTGTGTTATCCTTTTGGGTACATTGGGTTTTTTTTGTCAAATTTTGTTCAGTGGGAGTCTTGTAGAAGTTTGGTAATTCGAATTACAGGTTAAGATGGCGATCACATCAGGAAAGATTGAAATTGAGAAATTCAATGGTAGCAATTTTGAGTTGTGGAATCTTAAAATGGAAGATCTACTAGTTGATTGTGATCTTTGGATTGTTGTGTCTTGAATGAAGCCTACAGGCATGAAGCAAGAGGATTGGGACCTTGCAGATAGAAAATAAAAGGGGCTGATAAGGCTCTGTTTAGCAGACTCTGCTCTTCTGAATGTTCATAAAGAAAAGATTGCATCTTCCTTGTGGAAAATACTGGCAACTATTTATCAGGGCAAGTCCTTGGTGAATAAATTGTTCTTGAGGAAGAAGTTATACTCTTTTAGAATGTAGGAAGGAGGGTCCATTGCTGATCATTTGAATGCTTTCAACATGTTGATTGCACAGTTAACATCTGTGGGTGTGAAGATTGATGAAGAAGATCATTGTATGCTTTTGTTATGTTCTTTTCCAGATTCTTGGGATCACCTGGTGATGGCTATTAGGAGTACAACATCCACTTTAAGATGGAAGATGTTGTTGCTTCTTTGTTATTAGAAGATATGAGAAGGAAATATTCTAAGATGGCAAAGGAGGCACTTTCTGTTAGAGGAAGATCAAAAGAAAAAGGAAAGAAGAAGGACAAGAAGTCCAAATCCAAATCAGAAGGGAGATCAAAGTCTCCTAGCAAGAAGTCCAAGGTGAAGTGCTAGAATTTTGGGAAACTTGGTCATGTCCGAAAGGATTGTAAAGAGGAGTAAAAGAAGAAGAAGAAGAAGAAGAATTCTAACAATGATTCTTCTTAGAGTGATGCAGACGCCTTCATTGCAGCCTTGGCTACACAGGCATCAGATGATGTCTGGCTGATTGATTCTGGAGCATCTTTCCACATGACATCTCATAGAGACTGGTTCACAAAGTATGAAAAATACGATGGTGGAAAGGTGTATTTGGCATGTGATTCATCACTAGAAATAGTTGGTTTTGGAAGAGTTAGAATTCAATTCCCTGATGGAAGAGTGAAGGGAATGATTGATGTAATGCATATACTAGGATTGGCTCGAAATCTACTTT